>JAJOOF010063620.1:0-16779 GCA_029582545.1 Solanum lignicaule | reverse complement strand
ATACAACAATGGAGAATGTAATAATAGAAATAGGCATACTTTGCATCCATGCTTTTCTGATAGTCGACTGAGAACATTCTCACACTTGTCAGATATATCAGTCGAGCTCTCTTGTGAAGGGAAATTAGGTACACAAGGGAGGGACTAAAAAAAATAGAGACATGATTAAATTACAGAAACAGAACTTCTGATCCAGAATGATGTCCAAAATCAATAAGTGAAAGCTAGGACATGAAGTTCCTTAGGCAATTTATACACAGACTAAGAGAACCGAATGCAAACATTAAGACATGCAGTTCCTTAGGCAACTTATACACATGAAGTTACTAGGAAATATATTAGTGAAAGCTCCAATTCTACATCCAACATTTCAAGAACATAATGCAAAATGAAGACTTGTATCCAAAGTAGAAAACAATGTTTGCAGCCACCACTGCAATGAAGAAGGAAAAGATGCATGATCTTTGCAAGGTGAGGCACGAGGTAGAAGGACTATAGTTCCCATAATTTGAAGCCTCTGTATATCGATATATAAAAAATATAAATCTTCATGTAGCAGGTATGTTGTAAAATCAGTTGAAACTCCAAGAGACCTAGAGAAAGTAGCAGCTATCTTATCTGTTAATTTACTACCAAATTGAAACAAAATGCATTAGCACTAAACAGTATTAACAACTCCACCATTAAGAAATTAACTTATCACCAAAGATCATTAACAAACTCCACAAACAAGAAATAAACCCTTTTATGTTTTAAGGATGAGAACGAAAGACAGTCGAAATGTAGACAAAGGAAGATAACAATGGCATCAGTTGAGTGCACCTGTTCACTACTTCTCCTCTGAAAGATTTAAAGATCCGATCCAGAAAATTTGGTTGATGAGCTAAGAAGTTCCTCTCCCTGCATTGGCTATTATTATAGTTATCCCCTTGGCAAGTCTGTTATTTTCTTCAGCAGTGCAAGCCGATTTGTTCCTATCCGTTCGTCTTCCTACAATATGCATAAAGAACAATTAACATAAGAATAGGAGGTTCAAATTGTGCACTATAGTTGTATCAGCACTCCAGAATAAGCTGTAGATTTATGAATATATCAGCACTCGAGAATACACCTATGTCTAGCCACAACATTTGTCTCGTCTAGCCACAACAAAATACTCGACCTCTGAATTAGCTAGATAACAGTAAAATCCTTTAAATTCTTATACATCGCATGCATTAAACGACATCTGTAACTTGACAGTACAGAAGTTGTTGCTAGGTTTGGGATTGTGCAACCCAGATGACCACTTTTACTTCTGCTCCACTGCACCTCGCACAATAGCTACAACAAAAAAAATCCTACAACAACTACTTTAATGAAGGCAAACGAAATTATCTACATTAATGACACCTCAAACACACAAAACGAAGTCCTACAGAGAAGCCTAGTGGGAAATGTTGATGGTTAATATCTTGGGGAATGTTTAAGCGTAAATGGGCTGGAAAAAAAGAATAACAAGAAGGTAGTTACGTAATTCTGAAGAGCAGGAAAAGATAAACGGTAGGAATCAAAACTAGATCCCACAGGCACTATACCATGAGGTTAGAAAGTTAACAATTACATGGTACAATTCAAAATAAAGCATAGTTGCTTGGGAAGTGAAGTCCAATGATCATAAAACATTAAAATGATATACACCCACCATACGACTTAATCTTACTCGTAAAGGCAATCAGAACATAAGTGAATCCAACCACCTGTACTGCTTTTACTTTAGCTTACAACCTTCCAGAACCATACTCTCACACATACACACATGTTATTCTTGCTAGGTGCAAGAGCAATCTTTGCACAAGGGTAAAATGTATCAGAAAATCTTCACAAAAGACTCCAGAAAAACTAAAGAACCTTAACAAAATAGGAAAATGAAAAAAGAACAACAAGAACTTGAAGTTAATTGGCAAAGTTCCTTTTGAGGAAAAAGGATGAGACCTTTTTTTTATATGTTAGCAAAATTACCAGCTTTATACCAAACAATAAAGCAAATAGGGCGCATGCATATACATTCTGCTTCAGAAATAATTCAGAAAGGACGCATCTTTTAGACAAAAATTACACTCCGAGCAAGATAGTTCATGCGTGCATACCCACACAATACTTTTTCCACAGTCTGCAGATTTTGCATAGTGACTATACTCAGGAATCAGGGCAACCTAATAGCAAGGGTAAAACATGTAGTGCTGGATATTCTAAGGCAGGATAATCATATCGAATTGAGAGTCACAGACATACGAAAAGTTATATTTCTTCATAAAGCTTAGAACTGTACAAAATACTAAGACATAAATGTATGAAATGTGAAGAAAAGAAAAATACCTTTTGATGGCAAAACTGCAAGCCTTGTACAACTTCTGCTTGGAATATGATAATATATGCATATGACAGAACCTCATAAGCGACATTGCTTTCGACTTATAGCCATAAACCCCACAAGTATTACTAATAACCGCATTTGTGTTGTTCTCTCCAGTTCCTAGAGTACCAACCTTATTACTCTTATCCTCATCTTCCTGAAAAACACTCATTCCAAACTTCCAGCAATACTCTCTATGCTTGAACTTTAATTCCTCCATTAACGACCAGTAACAATCTCTGTATATACGATGGAGTTGCTTTGTCCGTCGATTCCTCCTTTTGAAAACTTTCACTCGATGCAAATGCTTGGATCGGGACAGAAAAACATCCTCCTCCCATCTGTCAATTTTAATCGGCGTTAAGGCATTCGAAGAAGAGGGACGGCCGGCAGCATTCCCAGTTGACCTATACTCCCAAAAATAAATAAAAAATCGTATCAACAAAGAGAAGAATATCAAAACCCTAAAGCTAAAAATGAAACCACACGCAAGCAATAAACCCAAAACCCATAAATTTTGACTTTTAAAGATAAATTTTTTACCTAATAAACTCTATTCCAACAAAATCCTTTCAATGAGATGAATCTTTGAGAAATCATCTTCTTAACTGAAGCGTTTGTTCTATTATTGAAGAAAAAATCAAAAAATCATCAGGGATTTCTGAGATGAACAACAAATTTTGAAACCATTCTTCAATTTTCTTTGACAAAAAATTGTAGAGTATATTCATTGATGAAGCAATACCTGACAAAAATTTGTAGTTTTGCTTTGTGAAAAAATTCAGATTTGGAGCTTCAATGAGCTTAGCTAAGCGTTCTTTCTTCAAAAAATTTCAGATTTGGACCTTGGGATTTTATGTTTTATGACTTATTTTGCTTTCCCAAATAAAAATGTTAGCGGGATCTTGAAAATGTTGGAGGGAATATATTATTTTAGTGAAAAGTTTAAGGTCACACTTGTAATGTGTTGTTTTTACAATTATAAAAATAGCATACTTTAAAAGTGTTGCCATATATGTAAATACTTGTTGCCAATTATATCATAATGTAACAACGCTTGTAAAGTGTAGCTTATACCATTAAAGAGTACGCTTTACAAGTGTTGTCAATATTATCGAAGCCAAAAGTCAAAAACTTGGACTACGCTTTAAAAGTGTAGCCAAAAATATTTTAGGCAACACTTTACAAGCGTTGTCCAGAATTAGTGTGGCCGTAAGCCTAAAATGGTGTAGTGTGATGAGCATGATGTGATTTGGAGAAGGAAGTTCCTCCAATAAAATGAGAAATGGGAAGTTTTGATGCATAATGAGCTTGTAGATGTAGTTCCTCCCTTCTTGTTCGCATTGAGCCTTTTTGATGTGGAGTTGATGTTTACTCTTATTTTATGCATTTATATTGATGTTACATGCATGATTGTGGGCTGCTAGTCTCTAGTCATTACCGCTTAATGTGTTTAAAGTGTCTTTCGAGGACGAATGTTCCTAAATGGGGGATAATGTAACGACCCTAAAAACAAAATAGTGAAACTAGAGCCTAACTAGTGAGTGTGTCTTGAGTTTTGAAGTCGTTTAAGGTTGTCTCGAGCCATGGTTGAGGTGTTTAGGGGTTAGACGTCAAGGCACGATCCCCCAAGGACCACCCTAAGGATCCTTGAGGAGGACCCTAAGGCTAAACCCCAAGACTCCATGGAAACCATGAGGCTACCCAAAATGGGGTGACCTACAGAGGGGGTCCACGCCCCGTAGGTCCATCCACACACCGTGGATGGCCTCCATAGGTCAAGGGGCCCCAAACCAAGCCACAGCCCCAAATGACGGATGTACAGTATGTCCCGTCAACCCATCCACGGTCCGTGGATGGGGAGCCGCCAATCACACCTGTGTTTGCTATCTATGTTCGGCCAAGCTAGGGGTGGATTGGTAAATTCACCCCAAGTCTTTTTAAGTGCTTGGACGGTTCTATTAAGTGTATTAGGGTATTTTAAGAGTATTAACACAATAAAATATTATTGTAGATTTCATTCTTCAAAATCCCTCCCTCTAAAAATATCTTCTCTCTAAGAACTCTATTGAAAACCAAGAGGAGAAGAAAACTTAGGGATTGAAGAGGAAGGCTAATGGAGTTTATTTTTGTGGAATTCATCTATTAAGGTATGGTGATCCTTCATCGAGGATTAGCTTTCACGCTAGAGTCAATTTCAAAGAAGTTTTCAAACTTTTCAAGTTTCCCAAAAAGCCTAGATTTTACTCAACTTCATGGGTTTTGCATCAAACGTTTTCATAGGATAAATTATGATTATATTGATGTTTAATTGATTATTTAAGGTGAAAATACTCCATGAACCCATGATTTCTCTCAATTCCTAAATTGTGCCTTATGAAGTGGGTTTGTTGATTATGAATGAATGTTGATGGATTATGCCAAAATTGCTTTGGGTTATTGAATTGTATCATCATCTATGCCTAATTGTGGTGAATTTTTGGTCAATTAAGGATTTGTGATCATATCTTTGAAACGGCAAGTTTGACCTAATTACTTGTTGTAGTAGAATTGTGTTATAAATGTTGATCCACTTGAAAGGTAGAGGTGTTTAATTACTATGTACATTGTGATCATGGCCTTGAATGCATAATGTGAGTAATTGAAGTATTATGATGATGTTGTATATATGAATGTGATGTAAATCATGTGTGTGATCTAAATGAATGAGTTATGACCTTATTTAGAAGCTAATTGTGTTAGGATTGAATGTTATCTCTCTATTAACACTTGTGAATGATGGTGATTATGTGAAAGGCTATTCTTACATACACACACATGAATGAATAAATGAAGTTTAATGATAATGTTATTGATGATGCAGTACTATTTGAAAGGCTATTCTCATATTATACTCTAATGCATGTTAATGACTTGTTGTGAAAGGACTTCTTCACAATAAGGGGCTTCTTAGGTGAAAGGCTAATCTCATCTTTGAATCTATGAGCTTTCGAATGAATAAATGAATGTTGGGTTTAGGATGGATGCTCATCCGGGAGTTAAGGCGGGGTATCTAGTAGCAATCTCTTATCCTATCATAAACTAATGTAATGAATGTAATGTACTCTGTGGGGAATAATTCTAATAACCGAGTGGATATGGATTGAGATGGGTGGTCATACGTAAGTTGAGGTGTGGCACTTAGTAGTAATCTCTTGAGATGGATACTCACACATTTGTTGAGGCTGGGTATCTAGAAGCCAGATCCAATCCCACAATCTATCTGCCCACATAGGTCTAGCTAGTAGATCCACTTAAGGCTAAACAAATGATGGTCCTACCTTAGGCAAGTAGGAATCCCTTTATCAGATGAGGGTGACACCGGGATTCCACGTCAAGCTCACATGATCTATATCGGTTAAGGCTTACCCCCACAATAATATTAATGAACTATGGCTTCTTAGGGATGTACTACTTAGTGTGGGTGGTAGTATGGGATGCCATTTATGCATTGCACAAGTAGGCATTTGAGAGAGGTCATGGTGTGTTCCTTTATAATGTTAATGAACTGAATGGGCTCTTGCGATGATGTGTTTAATGAAAAATGTTGATCTAATGTCTAATGAATGAAGGTGCTCTTAATGTAATGAAGCTAATGAAGAATGTTGACTTTTAAATTCTTATATGCTTAAATGTAAAAATGCATGCTATACTTGGATTGTATTATGAGTTAGTTCCTTGTCATGACTTATTGAGTATGAATGTGCCTTGTCTATGGTCACTTCAAAGGAGTACTTAGTGTGAGTAGTAGTATGGGATGCTACTTGCACATTGCACAATTATGACTTAGAGTTGTCTAAGATGCCGGTCTTAATGTGATGATGTGATTCGTGTAATGCTTATGCCTCTTAAATGCTTTATTGTGTAAAGATGGAAATGATGAATGGTAAGTTCACTTTGGGTGACCTTAAGGTGGTACCTTAGTGTGGTTGGTGGTATGGGACGCTATCTATACATTACACAAGGTATAGCTTGAAGATTACTTGAAGAGGAGGCTCAAGGTTAAGGTAAATGTTTATATGTGGTTTTGTTCAAATGTTATAAATGTGACTTATATGTTGGTTGTGACTTATATTATGCCTCTTTGTTCAATGTTCATGAAGTTTTACTACAATGACATAAAATCATGACTTTCAAACAAAATGTCCCCTTTTAAGCATGTTTTTGCATGGTCATCATACTTAGTACATTTTGTGCGCTAACCCATATTCTCTTTACTCTTATGAAGTGTAGGGATTGACACTCAATTCGAATCTCCCTAGTGAAATGCTTGGATTGTGATTCCTCCAAAACTTGGTATATCCTCATGGATTCGAGGACAAGAACTCTATGTTTTCATTTCTCTATGTAATTGACATTTAGTAGATTTAGATTGTAAAGGGTCGTGTCCCTACTTATGTTTTGAGATTGTGTCTACGATGGCCATGTGAGACTTAGACTTCTGTTGTGTCTTTTTAAAAATGTTTCATTATAATTTGAATCGTATCGTTTTACATAAAAAGTTTTTAATTCTTTACTATTTCAATTACCCTTTGCGATGAATAAATACTATGAGACTTGTTTCCGACCCCCTTCAGAGTCGAATACACCGTGTCGTATCCGGGGTCTAGACTCGGGTCGTGATAGCATCCCATACTACTAGTCACACTAAGTACTCATTTGAAGTCACCATAGTCAAGAAACATTCATATACAACAAATCTTAACAAGGAAGTACCTCATAATACAATCCAGGTATAGCATGCATCATCTCATTTAAGCATATGAGTCAACATTCTTCACTATCTTCATTACATTAAGAGCACCTTCATTCATTAAACATTAGATCAACATTATTCATTAACACATCATCATAAGAGCACATTTATTACACTTAAGATTATAAAGGAACACACCACAACCTCTCTCAAAGCCTACTTGTGCAATGCATAGAAGGTGTCCCATACCACCACCCACACTAAGTAGTGCATTCTTAAGAAGCCATAGTTAATTAACATTCTTTGTGGGGGTAAGCCTTAAACGACATAGACCATGTGAGCAATTCATGGAATCCCAGTGTCACCCTCACCGGATAAGGGATTCCTACTTGCCTAAGGTAGGATCATTTTTTTAGTTTAAATGGATCCACTAGCTAGACCTATGTGGGAACATAGTTTAAGGGATAGGGAGATTGCTACTAGATGCCCCGCCTCAACTCACAGGTGAGCATCCATCTCAAGTGATTGCTACTAGGCACCCCGCCTCAACTCCCGGATGAGCACCAATCTCAAGCCATATCCACTCGGTGCTTAGCATTATTCTCCACTGAATACAATACATTCATTACATTAGTTCTTTATGGGATAAGAGATTTTTACTAGATACCTTGCCTCAACTCCTGAAGGAGCATCCATACCAAACCCAACATTCATTCATTCATTGGAAAGTTCATAGATTCAAAGATGAGAATAACCTTTCACCTAAGAATCCCCATACTGTGAGAAAGTCCTCTCACAACATGTCATTATCAATCATTAGAGTACAACTGAGAATAGCCCTTCAATCAACCCATCATCATTAACATTATCTTTGTAACTACATTCATTGTTCATTCAAGTGTGTGTGTATGTGAGAATAGACTTTCACATATATGTAAGTGTTAATAGAGGAATAACATTTAATATACAATGTAAATAATATAATATTTAATAACATTTAATAATATAACTTTCACATATATCATCATCATTCATAAGACAAATACATTTTAAACATGATTATAACACTTTCATTGAGATCACACACATATACTTCAGATTATAATCATACATAATCCTTCATGAAATTGCCCCTTATTGATATTAACCAACATTAACCCATAAATCCAAGATACTACAATAGATAAGGTAATTGAGATGATTCATCATCCAATTCAATATAAATATAAGCAATTCAACATACTTGCATAATCAACCAATTCCCAATCTCAATTCACCACATAAAAATTTGGGGGAAAACATGGGTTCTAGGAAGAAATAATCTTAATTAATCTTTAAATCCATAATTCAATGCAATAATACCTTTAGAAATCGTTTTGAATCGAACCCATGCATAGATTAAAAACTAGGTTTTTGGGGTAACAATGGAGCCTTCAAAATCAACTTTGAAATTGGCTGCTTGTAAGAAAGTAAGTCAAGGATGAAGATCAACATACCTTTAATGGAAGAATTCCATGAAAATCCCTTGAAAAACATGAATTCTTGACCTTGGAAGCATGAAGTCTTCACCTCCAATGGAGGTTTCTAGAGAGAGAACTTTTGGAGGGGAGGGGAGGTTTGTATTTTGGGTTTTGAAATAATGAAGTCTAAAATGTGTTTTAACTCTCACCTTGGCCGACTTGGACAGAAAACTTGTGCCAACCACGAAACCCCTATCCACGGACAATGGATGGGACCACGGGCCATCCTGTGCCCTCGTGGTTTGTGGTTGTGGCTTCATTTTGGGGGCCATGACCTTCGGAGGCCATCCACGGGGTGTGGATGGACCTACGGGGCGTGGTTCCATTCCGTAGGTCACCAAGTTTTGGGCAACCTTTTGGTCTCAAGGGGTCTTGGAGGTTAGGCTTTAGGGTCCTCTTCAAGGACCCTTAGGGTGGTCCTTGGGGAGTCGTACCTTGACGTTTAACCCCTAAGCCCCTCAAACATAGCTTGGGACAACATTATACCACCTCAAACCTCACAACTACTCCAAGACACACTAGTTAGGCTCTAGTTTCACTTATTCATTTTACGGGTCGTTACATTGTCCCCCACTTAGGAACATTTGTCCTCGAATGACACTCAAAACATTTTAAGGCATTAATGACTCAAGACTAGGAGCCCATCATGCATGCAACTTCATAAAAAAATGCACAAAATTAGGAGGAAACCTCAACTCCAAATTAACAAACTTAAAGCAAAACAAGAAGGTAGGAACTGCTTCTACAAACTCATTATGCAACATAAATTTAACATTTCTCTTTACATTGGAGGCATTACCTTCTCCAACTTATATCATAATTATCACAACATCATTATGCATATTATGTAATTTCTTCATAAAAGCACATTAGGCATGTTCAACATTTACCTCATGACGCATATATACAACTCATACTAAATGCATATCAACAAGAGTAACATAATTCATATAAAATCATTCTCTCATTTAAACACAAACTCATCAAGAACTTGCATAATATAAGGATACCATGGAAACACATAATCACACATGACTTCAAAACATGAAACAAGCTACAAGGAACTCTTGGTCTCAAGCTCGAATAAGAATAGAAGGAAAGAGATAAGGATATCGGAACTCTCAATAACCTTACTATGCAACATACTATACCAAACTTAGGAGAAAACCCATCTAAGGCTAACATGAAAACAACATAAGAATCTCAATACAACATTCACAATCATAAGGAACTATCACTTACCGGTACCTTCATCTGGATTAGCCCGTTTTTCCTTGTTAGCTTGAAGAGTATAGAAACGGTTCCACTTTGGAACATCAAGATCCGAGCCATTAAGAGAAGCTTGTTTGGTCTCTCTCCCTTTTGCCGAGAGTGTTGGGAAATCTCTTATCTTATGACCCTTCTTTCCACACCCAAAGCACCCATCCGTTCCGGTAAGGCACTTACCCAAATGTTGCTTCCCACACTTGGCACATATAGATCTTTCAAAAGAAGAACCACTTCCATTCCCACCTTGATATTGAGGATTAGACACCCTATCATTGTTGACCATAGGAGAATCTTGGTTGTAAAACCTCCTTTTGGACCTTGGTTGACTTTGTTCATCGAACCTAGACCTCTTCATCTCCCTATTTTTTCTCTCAAGTTTGGACTCCTCGATAGATTAAGCATACACAAAAAGTCTAGAAATGTTCATTTCATCATGAAGCATCGCCATATGGAATTGTTCCTTAACTAGGTCGGATACACCGGTCACAAACCTACTCATCTCATCTCTAAGGTTGGACACCAAAGATGGAGCATACTTAAACAATAGGTTAAACTTTAAGGAATACTCCTCCACACTCATGCTACCTGGCCTAAGGTTTATAAACTCATCCACCTTGATCTCCCTCCTCTCATGGGGAAAGTACTGCTCAAGGAACATTTTCATAAACTCCTCCCATTTTATAGGACCCGCTCCTATAGGCCTATTGATTTTCCATGGAGTGAACCAAATTTGGGCAACACCTTTCAATTGGTAGGAAACTAGTTCCGCTTTTTCTCTGGAAGTCACCCTCATAACATTGATTATCTTATACACCTCATCCAAAAACTCTTGGGGATCCTCTACCACCTTGGAATCAAGAAAAACCGAAGGGTTAAACCTCACAAAGTCTCTCAACCTAGAGGCAATAGTACTCTCCCATGCATTCACCCTAGGCCCCAAATCCCGATTAACTTGGGCCTTCATAGCTTGAGCTAAGGTTAGAAATGCTGACCTAATCTTTTTGTTTGTCATAACTGGAACACCAACCGGAACTTGATTGTCTTGAGCAACTTGGCCACCTTGAGGACCTTGGGGATCTTGGGGAGGAACTCCCTCATCTACAATCTTTTCTTCCACTCTCCTTGCGGTAGTCCTTCTTGTATTCATATCCTATAAACACAAGAGAAGGATTATGAAAAGGACACTTATAGAACTAAACTCTAAGGCACGACTTCAAGAATATGAAAGAAGTGTAACTCCCTAATGTCCTATAGCTTCTCGCTCATAGATGTGTCGCGACTCACACCGATGAAGAAGACTCTACTAGACGTGGCTTATGAGATATCAATACTAAGATAATTCCCAAAACCTTGTGCTCTAATACCATGCTTGTCACGACTCGGGGCTACCCCCTAGAATCAACACGACCTACTTGACCCCAAAGGGGTCTCATACAAGCTTTATATCATTTTTATTGCATAAGATAATTAGAAATAGTGCGGAATTTTAAACCTTTCATTTATAAATCCAACAATCGAAAACATTAAAAGCAAGCGGAAGTCTATCGTCTCACATGGCCATCTAAACAACATACTTGAAACAAAATAGAGTCACAACCCTTTACAATCGAAGACTAACAAATCTCTATTACATGAAAAAAAAAAAAAAGGAAACATCAACTACTTTTCCTCGATCTATGAGGACATACCACTTAGTCTTAGGTAACTCAAGTTCAAGCTTCACTAGAGAAAACCACTCAAATGCCGAAACCTACACTTCTAGTAAACATAGAAGAATGGGTTAGCACAATTAAGTACTAAGTGTGATAGCCATGCAAAAACATGCTTCAAACGGACATTTTATTTAAAAGTCTTGTTATATGCCATTTTGATAAAAACCTTCATGAACATAAACATAAGAGGCATAGTATAAGACATAATCAACATACAAGTCATTTAACCATATTAGAAACATAATCAACATATAAGTCACTAAATCCACATTAGAACTCAATCACCATATGAACCATTACCTTCACATTAATCCTTCACCTCAAGTAACCCTCAAGCTATACTTTGTGCAATGTATGAATAGCGTCCATACCACTATCCACACCAAGTACCACCTCAAGGTCACCAAAAGTAAACTTACCATTCAACCTTTGTATCTTCATGCAACACTCATACAGAAGAGACATAAACATTACTTAATTCATATCATCACATAAGGACCATCACCTCAGACAACTCTAAGCCATTCTTGTGCGATGTGCAAGTAGCATCCCATACTACTACTCACACTAACTACTCGTTTGACGTCACCATAGACAAGGCACATTCATATACAATATGTCTTAACAAGGAAGTAACTCGTAATAAAATCCAAGTATAGCATGCGTCAACTCATTTAAGCATATAAGTCAACATTCTTCATTACATTAAGAGCACCTTCATTCATTAAACATTAGATTAACATTCTTCATTAACACATCCTCATAAGAGCACATTTATTACACTTAACATTATAAAGGAACACAACACAACCTCTCTCAAAACCTACTTGTGCAATGCATAAATGGCGTCCCATACCACCACCCACACTAAGTAGTGCATTCTTAAGAAACCATACTTTATTAACATTCTTTGTGGGGGTAAGCCTTAACCGACATAGAACATGTGAGCAATTCATGGAATCCCGGTGTCACCCTCATCGGATAAGGCATTCGTACTTGCCTAAGGTAGGACCATTATTTTTAGCTTAAGTGGATCCACTAACTAGACCTATGTGGGCACATAATTTAAGGATTGAGAGATTTCTACTAGATGCCCCGCCTCAACTCACAGATGAGCATCCATCTCAAGAGATTGCTACTAGGTACCCCGCCTCAACTCTCGAATGAGCACCTATCTTAAGCCATATCAACTCGGTACTTACCATTATTCCCCATGGAATACATTACATTCATTCCATTAGTTCATTATGGATAAGAGATTGTTACTAGATACCCCGCCTCAACTCCCGGATGAGCATCCATCCAAAACCCAACATTCATTCATTCATTGGAAAACTCATAGATTCAAAGATGAGAATAGCCTTTCACCTAAGAATCCCCATATTGTGAGAAAGTCCTCTCACAACATGTCATTATCATTCATTAGAGTACAATTGAGAATAGCCTTTCAATCAACCCATCACCATTAACATTATCTTAGAAACTACATTCATTATTCATTCAAGAGTGTGTGTATGTGAGAATAGCCTTTCACATATATCATCATCATTCATAAGTGTTAATAGAGGAATAACATTCAATCATAACACAATTACATTCTAAACATGATTATAACACTTTCATTGAGATCACACACATATACTTCACATCATAATCATACATAATCCTCCATGAAATTTCCCCTTAGGGACAAAATAAGAACCTCAATACAACATTCACAACCATAAGGAACTATCACTTACCGATACCTTCATCCGGATTAGCCCATTTATCCTTGTTAGCTTAAAGAGTATAGAAACGGTCTCACATTGGAACATCAGGATCCGGGCCATTAAGGTAAGCTTTATAAGTCTCTCTCCCTTTTGCCGATAGTGTTGTTCAATCTCTCATCTTATGATCCTTCTTTCCATACCCAAAGCACCCATCTGTGCCGGCAAGGCAAATTCCCAAATGTTGCTTCCCACACTTGGCACATATAGATCTTTCAAAAGAAGAACCACTTCCATTCCCTCCTTGAGATTTATGGTTAGACACCTTATCATTGTTGACCATAGGAGAATCTTGGTTGTGAAGCCTCTTTTTCAACCTTGTTGAATTTGTTCTTCGGACCTAGACCTATTCATCTCCCTAATTTTTTCTCTCAAGTTTGGACTCCTCGATATATTGAACATACACAACAAGAATAGAAATGTTCATGTCATCATGGAGAATCGCCGTACGACACTGTTCCTTAACTAGGTCAGATACACCGGTCAAAAACCAAATCATCTCATCTCTAGGGTTGGACACCAAAGATGGAGCATACTTAGACAATAGGGTAAACTTCAAGGAATACTCCTCCACACTAATGTTACCTTGCCTAAGGTTTATAAACTCTTCCACCTTGACCTCCCTCCTCTCACGGCGAAAGTACTTCTCAAGGAATGCTTTCTTAAACTCCTCCCATTCTATAAGACCCACTCCTATAGGCCTATTTCTTTTCCATTGAGTGCACCAGATTTGAGCAATATCTTTCAATTGGTAGGAAACGAGTTTCGCTTTATCTCTAGAAGTCACCCCCCATAGCATTGACTATCTTATACACCTCATCCAAAAACTCTTAGGGATCCTCTCCCACCTTGGAACCAAGAAAAACTAGAGGGTTCAACCTCACAAAGTCTCTCAACTTAGAAGCAATAGAACTCTCCAAAGCATTCACCCTACGCCCTATATCCCGATTAACCTGGGCCGTCATAGCTTGAGCTAAGGTTAGAAAAGCCAACCTAATCTCTTCATTAGTCATATCCAGTGCATCAACCGGAACTTGATTGCCTTGAGGAACTTGGCCACCTTGAGGACCTTGTGGATCTTGGGAAGGAACTCTGTCATCTACAATCTCTTCTTCCACAATCCTTGCGGAAGTCCTTCTTGTATTCATATCCTATAAACACAAGAGAAGAATTAAGAAAAGGACACTTATAGAACTAAACTCTAAGACACAACTTCAAGAATATGAAAGAAGTGTAACTCCCTAATGTCCTATAGCCTCTCGCTCATTGATGTGTCACGACTCACACCGATGAACAAGACTCTACTAGATGTGGCTTGTGAGACATCAATCCTAAGATCATTCCCAAAACCTTATGCTCTGATACCATGTTTGTTACTACCCGAGGTTACCTCCTAGAAGCGACACGACCTACTTGACCCCAAAAGGTTCTCATACTAGCCTGATATCATTTTCATTTCATATGATACTTAGAAATAGTGCGGAATTTAAAACTTTTCTTTGATAAAGCCAACAATCAAAAGAATTAAAAGCAAGAGGAAGTCTATCGTCTCACATGGCCATCTAAACAACATACTGGAAACAAAATAGGGTCACGACCCTTTATAATCGAAGACTAACAAATGTCTATTACATGAAAAGAAAGGAAACATAAACTACATGTCCTCGATCTATGAGGACATACCACTTAGTCTTGGGGAACTCAAATACAACCTTCACTAGAGAAAACCACTAAAATGCTGGAACTTACACTTGTAGTAAACATAAAAGAATGGGTTAGCACAATTAAGTACTAAGTGTGATAGCCATGCAAAAGCATGCTTCAAACGGACATTTTATTTAAAAGTCTTGTTATTTTCCATTTTGATAAAAACCTTCACGAACATAAACATAAGAGGCATAGTAAAAGACATAATCAACATACAAGTCATTTAACCATATTAGAAACATAATCAACATATAAGTCACTTAATCCACATTAGAACTCAATAACCATATGAACCATTACCTTCACATTAAGCCTTCACCTCAAGTATCCCTCAAGCTATACTTTGTGCAATGTATGAATAGCATCCCATACCACTATCCACACCAAGTACCACCACAAGTTCACCAAAAGTGAACTTACTATTCAAACTTTGCATCTTCATGCAACACTCATACATAAGAGACATAAACATTACATAAGTCATATCATCACATAAGGACCATCACCTAAAATAAATCTAAGTAATACTTGTGCAATGTGCAAGTAGCATCACATACTACTACTCACACTAGGTACTCATTTGAAGTCACCATAGGCAAGGCACATTCATATACAATAAGTCTTAACAAGGAAGTAACTCATAATACAATCCAAGTATAGAATGCATTATCTCATTCAAGCATATAAGTCAACATTTTTCATTAGCTTCATTACATTAAGAGCACAATAATTCATTAAAAATTAGATAAACATTCTTCATTAACATATCATCATAAGAGCACATTCATTACACTAAACATTATATAGGAACACATCACAACCTCTCTCAAATCCTACTTGTGCAATGCATAGATGGCGACGTATACCACCACCCACACTAAGCAGTGCATTCTTAAGAATCCATAGTTCATTAACATTCTTTGTGGGGGTAAGCCTTAACCGACATAGACCATGTGAGCAATGCATGGAATCCCGGTGTCACCCTGACCGGATAAGGGATTCCTACTTGCCGAAGGTAGGACCATTATTTTTAGCTTAAGTGAATCCAATAGATAGACCTATGTGGGCACATAGTTTAAGGGATATGGATATTTCTACTAGATTCCCCTCCTCAACTCATAGATGAGCATTCATCTCAAGAGATTGCTACTAGGTACCCCACCTCAACTCCCGGATGAGCACCCATCTCAAGCCATATCCACTTGGTGCTTAGCATTATTCTCAATGAAATACATTACTTTCATTACATTAGATCATTATGGGATAAGATATTGTTCCTAGATACCCCCGCCTAAACTTCCGGATGAGCATCCATCCCAAACCCAACATTCATTGATTCATTCAAAAGCTCATAGATTCAACTATGAGAATAGCCTTTCACATAAGAATCCCCATATTATGAGAAAGTCCTCTCACAACATGTCGTTATCATTCATTAGAGTACAATTGAGAATAGCCTTTCAATCAACCCATCATCATTAACATTATCTTAGAAACTACATTCATTCTTCATTCAAGTGTGTGTGTATGTGAGAATAGCCTCTCACACATATCATCATCATTCATAAGTGTTAAGAGGAATAACATTCAATCATAACACAATTACATTCTAAACATGATTATAACACTTTCATTGAGATCACACACATATACTTCACATCATAATCATACA
>JAJOOF010063617.1:0-32680 GCA_029582545.1 Solanum lignicaule | reverse complement strand
AAAAAAAAAATCACCTGAAACGGACAACCGAAGCCCGAGTTATGGCCGTTTGAATTTCCTTTTTTCACAGCTACCTTCAATCTTTAAAATGATGAATTTTCGAATAATCGTAACTTTCGACTCGAATGTCCTTTCGACGCAATTTTTTTTTGATTCATCGTATTTTTTCGAGATCTATTTGATAAACCCATTCGCTTTGGTTGAATTTCTTTTTTTTTTCTTCGTCATATTTCTATTCGTATAAGAATGAGTAAAAGGCGTTTTTTGAAAAATTGGATCGCTCAAACGGCCTCACGATGTTTCGGTTGCGTAGATATCGAGAAAATATGCAGGTTCAAAAAAAGAATCGCCCAAAACGGACTTCCGAGGCCCGAGTTATGGCCGTTTGAATTTCTCTTTTGTTTTCTCATCTTATTTCTACTCACCTAAGAATGAGTGAAAGGCATTTTATGAAATATCGGCTCGTTCAAACCGCCTTAGGGCAGTTTGGGTGCGTAGATATCGAAAAAATACGCGGGTTCAAAAAAAAATTCACCCGAAACGGACGTCCGAAGGCCGAGTTATGGCTGTTTGAAGTTTCCCAAATTCACAGCTACCTTCAATCTTTAAGATTTTTTCAAATGATCGTAACTTTTGACTCGAACGTCCTTTCGGCGCAATTTTTTTTTTGATCCATCGTATTTTTGCGAGATCTATTTGACAAACTCATCCCCTTTAATTGAATTTCCCTTTTACCTTTTCATCGTATTTCAATGAGTAAAAGGCGTTTTCTGAAAAATCAGCTCGCTCAAACCGCCATATGACAGTTTGGTTGCGTAGATCTCGAAAAAATACACAGTTTGAAAAAAAAATCACATGAAAAGGATTTCCGAGGTCCGAATTCTGGCTGTTTGAAGTTTCCTAAATTCACAGCTAACTTCAATCTATAAGATTCTAAATTTTCAAATGATCGTATCTTTGAGCTCGACTGTCCGTTTGACGCAATTTTTTTCTGATTCCTCGTATTTTTTTGAGATATATTTGAAAAAGTCAACCCCTTTATTTTAATTTCCTTTTTTTTCTCATCATATTTCTACTCATATAAGAATAAGTAAAAGACGTTATTTGAAAAATTGGCTCGCTTAAACCTCCTTACTCAGTTTGGTTACGTAGCTCTCGAAAAAATACACAGGTTGAAAAAAAAATCGCCTGAAACGGACATCCGAGGCCCGAGTTATGGCCATTTGAAGCTTCCCAAATTCACATCTATCTTCAATCTTTAAGATGTTGAATTTTCAAATGATCGTATCTTTGGGCTAAAATGTCCGTTTGACGCAATTTCTTTTTTGATTCCTCATATTTTTTCGAGATCTATTTGAAAAAGTCATCCCCTTTATTTGAATTTCCTTTTTTTTTTCTCATCATATTTCTACTCATATATGAATGAGTTAAAACCGTTCTTTGAAAAATTGGCTCGTTCAAACCGCTTTACGACAATTTTGTTGCGTAGATCTCGATAAAATACACAGGTTGAGAAAAAAAATCGCTTGAAACGGATATCCGAGGCCCGAGTTATGGCCGTTTGAAGTTTCCCAAATTCACACCTACCTTCAATCTTTAAGATACTGAATTTTCAAATGGTCGTATCTTTTGGCTCAAATGTCCGTTTGACGCAATTTTTTTTGATACCTCGTATTTTTTCGAGATCTATTTTAAAAAGTCATCCACTTTATTTGAATTTCCTTTTTTTTTCTCATCATATTTCTACTCATATAAGAATGAGTAAAAGACGTTTTTTGAAAAATCGGCTAGCTCAAACCGCCCTACGGCAGTTTGGTTGCGTAGATCTCGAAAAAATACACAGGTTGAAAAAAAATTGCCTGATACGGACATCCGAGGCCCGCGGTTTTGGCCGTTTGAAATTTCCCAAATTCACATCTACCTTCAATCTTTAAGATGCTGAATTTTCAAATGATCGTATCTTTGGGCTCGAATTTCCGTTTGCCACAATTTTTTTTTGAATCTTTGTATTTTTTCTATTTCTATTTGAAAAAGTAATCCCCTTTATTTTGAATTTCCTTTTTTTCTCATCATATTTCTACTTATATAAGAATGATTAAAAGACGTTTTTTGAAAAATTGGCTCGCTCAAACAACCTTAAGGCGCTTTGGTTACGTAGATATCAAAAAAATACACAGGTTGAAAAAAAGAATCGCCTGAAATGGACATCCGAGACCCGAGTTATGGTCGTTTTAAGTTTCCCAAATTCACAGCTACCTTCAATTTTTAAGATGCTGAATTTTCAAATAATTGTAACTTTGGGCTCGAATTTCCGTTTGACGCAATTTTTTCTAATTCCGCGTATTTTATTGAGATCTAATTGAAAAAGTAATCCCCTTTATTTGAATTTCCTTTTTTTTCTCATCATATTTCTAGTCATATAAGAATGAGTAAAGTCCTTTTTTGAAAATTCGGCTCTCTCAAACCACCTTAAGGCAGTTTGGTTGCCTAGATCTCGAAAAATTACATAGGTTGAAAAAAAATAATCTCCCGAAATGGACATCCGAGGCCCGAGTTATGGCCGTTTAAATTTCCCAAATTAATTGATGCCTTCAATCTTTAAGATGCTGAATTTTTTCAAATTATCGTATCTTTCAGCTCGAATGTCTGTTTGACGCAAAAAAAATTTGTGATTCATCGTATTTTTTCGAGATATATTTGAAAAAGTAATACCCTTGATTTGAATTTCCTTTTTATTTCTCATCATATTTCTTTTCATATAAGAATGAGTAAATGACATTTTTTGAAAAACAACCTAACAGTAGTATATTTGAGTAGATTTCGAAAAAACACATAGGTTGAAAAACAAAATCGCCTGAAACGGACATCCGAGACCCGTGTTATGGCCTTTTGAAGTATCCCAAATTCACAGCTACCTTCAATCTTTAAGATGCTGAATTTTCAAATGATTGTATCTTTGGGCTCGAATGTCTGTTTGACGCCAAAACGACCCATTTTCAAGCTCAAACGAGCTACGGAGCCCGTTGGCCATCATTGCGGAAACAACCCATTTTCAATGTCAAACGAGCCCCGGAGCATGTAAACCCACCATTTTGCCCATTTTTGTGTGTTATATAGTCTATGGATTTTTTGGTGATCCGAATATCCAACCTCATTTTTGCCGAAATTTTACTTAGACGTCCGTGAAGACCTTACCTATGAAGACAGTTGGCCATCATGGCCAAAACGTTCCATTTTCAAGGTCAAACGATTCCCGGAGCAGGAAAACCTCCTATTTTACCGATTTTCGTGTGCTATAGTCCATGAATTTTTTGGTGATCCAGAATTCCGATCTCATTTTTGTCAAAAATTTTCATGAACATCCGGCAAGACCTTAACGAGGTTAAACGAGACCCGGAGCAGGTTAACCCCCCATTTTTCTGATTATTGTGTGCTATAGTCCATGAATTTTTGGGTGATCCAGAATTTCGACCTCATTTTTGCCTAAATTTTACGTGGACGTCTGTTAAGACCTTACCTATGGAGCCAATTGGCCTTCACGGCCAAAACGACCCATTTTCAAGGTCAAACGAGCCACAGAGCAGGTAAACACACCATTTTGCCAATTTTCGTGTGCTACAGTCCGAGGGTTTTTTGGTGATCCGAAATTCTGACCTCATTTTTGCTGAAATTTTTCATGGACGTCCTTTAAGACATTACCTATGGAGATAGTTGGCCCTCACGGCCAAAACATTCTATTTTCAAGGTCAAACGATCCCCGGAGCAGGTAAACTACCCATTTTGTTGATTGTCGCGTGCTATAGTCCATGGATTTCTTGGTGATCCGTAATTCCGACCTCATTTTTTCCAAACTTTTATGTGGATGTCCGTTAAGATATTACCTATGGAGCCAGTTGGCCCTCACGGCCAAAACGACCCATTTCCAAGGTCAAAAGAACTCCGGAGCAGGTAAATATAGTCCATGAATTTTTTGGTGATCCAGAATTTCGACCTCATTTTTGCCATAATTTTTCGTGCACGCCCATTAAAACCTTACCAATAGAGCTAGTTGGCCCTCACGGTCAAAACGGCTCATTTTCAAGGTCAAACGAACCCCGGAGCAGCTAAACACCCCATTTTGCCATTTTTCGTGTGCCATAGTCCACTGATTTTTTGGGGATCCAGAATTCTGACCTCATTTTTGCCAAAAATTTTCATGGACATCCGTTAATACCTTACCTATGGAGCCAGTTGGCCCTCACGGCCAAAACGGCCCATTTTCAAGGTCAAACGAGCTCCGAACGATTTTGCCAAATTTCGTCTGCTATATAGGTCATGGATTTTCTGGTGATCCGGAGTTTCGACCTGACGTTTGCCGAAATTTTACATAGACGTCCGTTAAGACCTTATCTATGGAGCCAGTTGGCCCTCACGACCAAATTGGCCCATTTTCAAGGTCAAACGATCCCCGTAGAATGTACACGGATTTTTTGGTGATTCAAAATTTTGACCTCATTTTTGTTGAAATTTCACCTGGACATTCGTTAAGACTTTATCTATGGAGCTAATTGGCCCTCATGATTAAAACGGCCCATTTTCAAGGTCAAATGATCCCCGGAGTAGGTAAACCGCCCATTTTGCCAATTTTCGTGTGCTTATAGTCCATCAATTTCTTGGTGATCCAGAATTCCGACATCATTTTTGCTTAAATTTTATGTGGACATCCCTTAAGACCTTACCTATGGAGCCAGTTGGCCCTCACAGCCAAAACGGCCCATTTTAGAGGTCAAACGAGCCCCGGAGCAGGAAAATCCCCGATTTTCGTGTACTAGTCCATGGATTTCTTGGTCATTCGGAATTCCGACCTTATTTTTGTCAAAATTTTACGTGGACGTCACTTAAGACCTTACCTATGGAGCCAGTTGGCCCTTACAGCCAAAACGGCCCATTTTCAAGGTCAAACAATCACCGAAACAGGTAAACCCCTATTTTGCCGATTTTCGTGTGCTATAGTCCACTGATTTTTTGGGGATCCAGAATTCTGACCTCATTTTTGCCAAAAATTTTCGTGGACGCCCGTTAATACCTTACTTATGGAGCCAGTTGACCCTCACGGCCAAAACGGCCCATTTTCAAGGTGAAACAAGGTCCGAACGATTTTGCCAATTTTCGTCTGCTTATAGGTCATGGATTTTTTGGTGATCCGGTTTTTTTAACCTTTTTTTGTTGAAATTTTACATGGACGTCCGTTAAGACCTTACTTATGGAGCCAGTTGGTCTTCGCGACCAAAACATCCCATTTTCAAGATCAAACGATCCCCAGAGCAGGAAACCCCCCAATTTGTCGATTTTCGTGTGTTATAGTCTCTGGATTTTTTGGTGATCCAGAATTCCGACCTCACTTTTGTCAAAATTTTACGTGGACGTCCGTTAAGACCTTAACTATGGAGCCACTTGGTCCGTACGGCCAAAACGGCCCATTTTCATGGTCAAACGATCCCCGGAGCAAGTAAACCCCTCATTTTGCCGATTTTTGTGTGCTATAGTCCATTGATTTTTTGGTGATCCATAATTCCGACCTCATTTTAGCCAAAAGTTTATGTGGACGTCCGTTAAGACCTTACCTATGTAATCAGTTGGCCCTCAAGGCCAAAACGGCCCATTTTCAAGGTCAAAGGAACCCAGAGCAGGTAAGTCCCTCTTTTACCGAATTTCATATGCTGTAGTTCACCATCTTTTTTGGTGATCCGGATTACCGACCTCATTTTTGCAGAAATTTTGTGTGGACGTCCGTTCAGACCTTACTTATGAATCAAGTTGGCCCTCACGGCCAAAACAACCCATTTTCAAGGTTAAAAGATCCCCGGAGTAGGTAAACCCCCCATTCTGTCGATTTTCGTATGCTATAGTCAATGGATTATTTGGTGATCCGGAATTCCAACCTCAGTTTTACCGAAATTTTTCATGGACGTCCGTTAAGACATTACCTGTGGAGCTAGTTGGCCCTCACGGCCAAAACGGCCCATTTTAAAGGTCAAACGATCCCCAAAGAAGGTAAACCCCCCATTTTGGCTGATTTTCGATTGCTATAACTCAATGGATTTTTTGGTTATCCAGATTTTCGAACTCATTTTTGACAAAATTTTACATAGATGTCCGTTAAGACCTTGACTATGTAGCCAGTTGGCTCTCACGGCCAAAATGGCCCATTTTCAAGGTCAAAAGATCCCCGTAGCATGTAAATCCCCTATTTTGTTGATTTTCGTGTGCTATAGTCCACATATTTTTTGGTGATCCGAAATTCCGACCTTATTTTTGCCAAAATTTTACCTGGACGCCCGTTAAGACCTTATCTATGAAGCCAGTTGGCCCTAACGGCCAAAACATCCCTTTTTCAAAATCAAACGATCCCCGAAATTGGTAAAACCCCATTTTGCCAATTTTCGTATGCTATAGTCCATCAATTTCTTGGTGATATAGAATTCCAACCTCATTTTTGTCGCAATTTTGCGTGGATGTCTGTTTCCAACCTCACGGCCAAAATGGCCCATTTTCAACGTCAAACAAGCCCAGAGCAGGTAAACCCCCTCTTTTATCGATTTTCATATGCTATAGTTCACAATCTTTATTGTTAATCCAAATTTCCAACCTTATTTTTATCAAAATTTTATGTGGATGTCCATTAAGACCTTTCCTATAAAGCCACTTGACATTCGTGGCCAAAATGGCCCATTTTTAAGGTCCAACGATCCCCGGAGCAGGTAAACCCCCTTATTTTGCCGATTTTCGTGTGCTATAGTCCATCGATTTTTTGGTGATCCATAATTTCGACCTCAATTTTGCCAAAATTTTACGTGGACGTCCGTTAAGACCTTACATGTGGAGCCAGTTGGCCCTCACGGCCAAAACGGCCCTTTTTCAAAATCAAACGATCTCCGGAGTTGGTAAACCCCCCATTTTGCCGATTTTCGTGTGCTATAGTCCATCGATTTCTTAGTGATATAGAATTCCAACCTTATTTTTGTCACAATTTTGCGTGGACGTCTGTTAAGACCTTACCTATGGAACTAGTTGGCCCTCACGGCCAAATTGGCCCATTTTCAATGTCAAACAAGTCCAGAGCAGGTAAACCCCCTCTTATATCGATTTTTATATGCTATAGTTCACAATCTTTTTTGTTGATCCGCATTTTCAACCTTATTTTTGCCGAAATTTTATGTGGACGTCAATTAAGACCTTTCCTATAAAGATACTTGGCCTTAGTGGCCAAAACGACCCATTTATAAGGTTAAACGGTACCCGGAGCAGGTAAACCCCCTTATTTTGCCAATTTTCGTGTGTTATAGTCCATCGATTTTTTGGTGATCCAAAATTTCGACCTCATTTTTGCCAAAATTTTACGTGGACGTCCGTTAAGACCTTACATGTGGATCCATTTGGTCTTCATGGCCAAAACGGCCCATTTTCAATGTCAAACAAACCCCGGAGTAGGTAAAACCCCCATTTTGCTAATTTCATGTGTTATAGTCCACATTTTTTGGTGATTCAGAATTTTGACCTCATTTTTGCTGAAATTTTACTTTGACGTCCGTTAACACCTTACCTATGGAGTCAGTTGACCGTTACGACCCATTTTCAAGGTAAAACGAGCCCCGGAGTAGGTTAACCCCCCATTTTTCCGATTATTGTGTACTATAGTCCATAGATTTTTGGGTGATCCAGAATTCCGACCTCATTTTTGCCTAAATTTTACATGGACGTCTGTTAAGACCTTACCTATGGAGCCAATTCGCCTTCACGGCCAAAACGACTCTTTTTTAAGGTCAAACGAGACACGAAATAGGTAAACACACCATTTTTGCCAATTTTCGTGTGCTACAGTCCGTGGGTTTTTTGGTGATCCAGAATTCCGACCTCATTTTTGCTGAAATTTTTCATGGACGTCCTTTAAGACATTACATATGGAGCCAGTTGGCTCTCACGGCTAAAACATTCTATTTTCAAGGTAAAACGATCCCTGGAGCAGGTAAACTACCCATTTTGTTGATTATCGTATGCTATAGTCCATAGATTTCTTGGTGATCCGTAATTCCGACCTCATTTTTTCCATAATTTTCTGTGGATGTCCATTAAGATATTACCTAAGGAACCAATTGGCCCTCACGGCTAAAACGGTCCATTTTCAAGGTCAAATGAACCCCGGAGCAGGTAAACCCCCCATTTTGTTGATTTTCGTGTGCTATAGTCAATTGATTTTTTGGTGATCCAGATTTTCGACCTCAATTTTGCTGAAATTCTACATGGACGTCCATTAAGATCTTAACTATGGAGCCGATTGACCCTCACGACCAAAACAACCCATTTTCAAGGTAAAATGATCCCCGGAGCATTTAAACCCCATTTTACAGATTTTCGTGTGCTATAGTCCACAGATTTTTTGCTAAAATTTTACGTGGATGTCTGTTAAGACCTTACCTATGGAGCCAGTTGGCCCTCACGGACAAAACGACCCATTTTCAAGGTCAAATAAACCCCGGAGCATGTAAACCCCCCATTTGGCCGGTTTTCGTGTGCTATAGTCCTTGAATATTTTGGTGATGCGGATTTCCATAATTTCGACCTCATTTTTGCTGAAATTTTACTTGGACGTCTGTTAAGACCTTACCTATGGAGCCAGTAAGCCCTCACGGCCAAAACGACCCATTTTCAAGGTCAAACGACCCCCGGAGCAGGAAAACCCCACATTTTGCCGATTTTCATGTGTATAGTCAATTAATTTTTTGGTGATCCAGAATTTCGACCTCATTTTTGACGAAATTTTACGTGGCTGTCCGTTAAGATCTTACCTATGGAGCCAGTTTTCCCTCAAGTCAAAAACAACCCATTTTCAAGGTCAAACGATCCCCGGAGTAGGTAAAATCTCCCATTTTGCCAATTTTCATGTGCTATAGTCCAAGGATTTTTTGGTGAACCAGAATTCCGACCCTTTTTTTACCAAAATTTTACCTGGACGTCCGTATTTTTTGGTGATGCGAAATTCCGACCTCATTTTTGCCAAAATTTTACCTGGACGACCATTAAAACCTTATCTATGTAGCCAGTTGGCCGTCACGGCCAAATCAGCCCATTTTCAAGGTCAAATGATCCCCGGAGTAGTTAATCCCCCCATTTTACCAATTTTCGTGTGCTATAGTCCATGGATTTTTTGGCGATCTAGAATTATGACATCATTTTTCTCGAACTTTTACGTGACGTCCGTTAAAACCTTACTTATGGAAGCCAATTGGCCCTCACGGAGAAAACGGCCCATTTGCAAGGTCAAACTATCCCCGGAGCAGGTAAACCCTCTATTTGGCCGATTTTAGTGTGCTATAGTCAATAAATTTTTTGGTGATGCAGATTTCCAACCTTATTATTGCCCATATTTTACATGGACGACTGTTAAGACCTTACCTATGGAGCCAGTTGACCCTCATGGCAAAAACGAACCATTTTCAAGGTCAAACGAGACCTGCAGAAAGTAAACCCCCCATTTTGTTGATTTTCATGTGCTATATTACATGGATTTTTTGGTGATTCGGAATTCCGACCTCATTTTTACCAAAATTTTACGTGGATGTCTGTGAAGACCTTACCTATGGAGCCAGTTAGCCATCATGGCCAAAATGACCCAATTTCAAGGTCAAAAAATCTCCGGAGCAGGTAAACCCCCCATTTTGCCAATTTTCGTGTGGTATTGTCCACATATTTTTTGGTGATCCAGATTTTCGACCTCATTTTTTCTGAAATTTTACCTGGACGACCGTTAAGACCTTACCTATGGAGCCAGTTGGCCCTCACAACCAAAATGGCCCATTTTCAAAGTCAAACGAATCCCGAAGATGGTAAACCCCAGTTTGCTGATTTTCGTGTGCTAAAGTCCATTGATTTCTTAATGATCCCCAATTACGACATAATTTTTGTCGAAATTTTACGTGGACATACTTTAAGACCATACCTATGGATACAATTGGCCCTCATGGCCAAACGGCCCATTTTCAAGGTCAAACGAGCCCCAGAGAAGGTAAACCCCCTATTTTATCGAATTTCATAAGCTTTAGTTAACTATCTTTTTTACTGATCCATGTTTCCGACCTCAATTTTTGACTAAATTTTATGTGGACGTCCATTCAGACCTTACCTATGGAGTCAGTTGGCCTTCACGGCCAAAACGGCCCATTTTCAAGGTTAACCGAACCCCGGAGCAGGTAAATCCCCAATTTTGCCGATTTTTATATGCTATATAGTCAATGAATTTTTTGATGATCCAAAATTCCGACCTCATTTTTACCAAAATTTTACATGGACGTTCATTAAGATCTTACCTATGGAGCCAGTTGTCCATCACGGCTAAAACGACCCATTTTCAAGGTCAAATGATCCCTGAAACAGGTAAACCCCCAATTTTGCCAATTTTCGTGTGATATAGTCCGCATATTTTTTGGTAATCCAAAATTCCGACCTCATTTTTGCTGAAATTTTACTTGGACGTCCGTTAAGACTTTACATATGCAGTCATTTGGCCCTCACGGCCAAAAGACCCATTTTCACGGTCAAACGATCCACGAAGCAGGAAAACCCTCCCATTTTGCCGGTTTTCATGTGCTATAGTGCATGGATTTTTTGGTGATGCATATTTTCGACCTCATTTTTACATGGACGGCCGTTAAGACATTACCTATGGAGTTAGTTGGCCCTCACAGCCAAAAGGGCCCATTTTCAAGGTCAAACGATCTCCGGAGCAGGTAAACCCCTATTTTGCGATTTTCGTATGCAATAATCAATGGATTTTTTGGTGATGCAGATTTTCGACATCATTTTTGCCTAATTTTTGCATGGACGTCCGTTAAGACGTTACTTATGGAGCCATTTGGCCCTCACGGCCAAAACGACCCATTTTCAAGGTCAAAAGAACCCCGGAGCAGGTAAACCCCCCATTTTGCCAATTTTCGTGGGCTATAGTCAATGGATTTTTTGGTGATCCAGAATTTTGACCTCATTTTTGCCGAAATTTTACGTGGACGTCCATTAAGACATTACCTATGGAGCTAATTGGCCCTAACGGCCAAAACGAACCATTTTCAAGGTCAAACGATCACCAGAGCCGGTAAAACCCCCATTATGCCAATTTTCGTGTGCTATAGTACATGAATTGTTTGGTAATTCAGATTTCCGACCTCATTTTTGTCAAAATTTTACTTGGACTTCCGTTAGGACCTTAATTATGGAGCACGTTGGCCCTCACGGCCAAAACGGCCCATTTTCAAGGTCAAACCATTCCCGGAGCATGTAAACCCCCTATTTTATCGATTTTCGTGTGCTATAGTCCACTATTTTTTGGTAATCCGGAATTCCGACCTCATTTTTGCTGAAATTTTACTTGGACGTATGTTAATTCTTTACCTATAGAATCAGTTGGCTCTCATGGACAAAACGGAGCATTTTCAAGGTCAAACGATCCCCGGAGCAGGAAACCCCCTATTTTGCCAATTTTCGTGTGCCATAGTCTATGGATTTTTTGGTGATGCAAATTTTCAACCTTATTTTTTCCTAAATTTTGCATGGACGTCTGTTAAGACCTTACCTATGGAGCCAGTTGGCCCTCACGGCTCAAACGTCCCATTTTCAAGGTCAAACGATCCCGAAGGAAGTAAACGCCCCATTTTCATATTTTCCTATGCTATAGTCCATGAATTTTTTGGTGATCTGAAATTAGGAACCTAATTTTTGCCGAAATTTTTCGTGGAGGTCCGTTAAGACATTACCTATGGAGCCAGTTGGCCCTCAAGACCAAAACGGCCAATTTTCAAGGTCAAACGACCCCCGAAGCAGGTAAACCCCCCATTTTGCCGATTTTCGTTTGCTATAGTCAATGGATTTTATGATTATCCAGATTTTCGACCTCATTTTTGCAGAAATTTTATTTGGGCATCCGTTAAAACTTTAACTATGGAGCCCATTGGCACTAGCAGCCAAAACGGCCCATTTTCAATGTCAAACGATCCCCGGAGAAGGAAACCCCCCATTTTGCAAATTTTCCTGTGCCATAGTCCATGCATTTTTTGGTGATGCGGATTTTCGACCTCATTTTTGCCTAAATTTTGCTTGGACGTCCGTAAAGACCTTACCTATGGAGCTAGTTGGCCCTCACGGCCAAAACGTCCCATTTTCAAGGTCAAATGATCCTCGGAGCAGGTAAACCCCCAATTTTGCTGATTTTCGTGTGTTATAGTCCATATATTTTTTGGTGATCCAAAATTCCGACCTCATTTTTACTGAAATTTTAACTTGACGTCTGTTAAGACCTTACCTATGGAGCTAGTTGGCCCTCACGGTCAAAACGACCCATTTTCATGGTCAAACGAACCCCAGAGCATGTATTCCCCCAATTTTGCCAATTTTCGTGTGCTATAATCCACATATTTTTTGGTGATCCAAAATAGCGACTTTATTTTTGCCGAACTTTTACCTGGACGTCCGTTAAGACCTTATATATAGAGCTAGTTGGCCCTCAGGGCCAAAACTGTCCATTTTCAACGTCAAACGAGCCCAGAGCATGTAAACCCCACTCATTTATCGATTTTCATATGCTATAGTTCACCATTTTTTTTGGTGATCCGGAATTTCAACATCATTTTTGCCGAAATTTTACATGGATGTTCGTTAATACCTTACCTATGGAGCCAGTTAGCCCTAACGACCAAAACGTCCCATTTTCAAGGTCAACCGAACTCCAGAGCAGGTAAACCCCCTATTTTGCCAATTTTCGGCAGTTGGCCCTCACGGCCAAAACGGCCCAATTTCAAGGTCAAACGAGCCCTTGAGCTGGTAAATACCCCGTTTTGCCGATTTTCGTGTGTTATAGTCAATGGATTTATTTGTGATCCAGAATTCCGACCTCATTTTTGCTGAAATTGATATGGACGTCCGTTAAGACCTTACATATGGAGCCAGTTGGCCCTCATGGCCGAAACGGCCAATTTTCAAGGTCGAACGATGCTCGGAGAAGGTAAACCCCCTATTTTGCCGATTTTCGTGTGCTATAGTCCACGGATTTTTTGGTGATCCGGATTTCCGACCTTATTTTTGCAGAAATTTTATTTGGACATCCGTTAAGACCTTAACTATGTGGCCTGTTAGCCCTAGCAGCCAAAACGGCCCATTTTCAATGTCAAATGATCTCCGGAGCAGGAAACCCCCCATTTTGCCTATTTTCTTGTTCCATAGTCCATGGATATTTTAGTGATGCGGATTTTCGACCCCATTTTTGCCTAAATTTTGCATGAACGTCCATTAAGACCTTACCTATTGAGCCAGTTGGCCCTCACGGCCAAAACATCCCATTTTCAAGGTCAAATGATCCTCGGAGCAGGTAAACCCCCTAATTTTGCCAATTTTCATATGTTATAGTCCATGTATTTTTTGGTGATCCATAATTCCGACTTCATTTTTGCTGAAATTTTACTTAGACATCTGTTAAGACCTTACCTATGGAGCCAATTGGCCTTCACGACCAAAACGACCCATTTTATAGGTCAAACGAACGACGGAGCAGGTAAACTCCCCATTTTGCTGATTTTCGTGTGCTATAGTCCATTGATTTTTTGGTGATCCAAAATTCAGACCTCATTTTTGCCAAATTTTTTTGTGGACGTCCGTTAAGACGTTACCTATGGAGCCAGTTAGCCCTCACGGCAAAACAGACCATTTTAAAGGTCAAACGATCCCTGGAGAAGGTGTACCCCCCATTCTACCAATTTTCGTGTGCTATAGTCCATTGATTTTTTGGTGATATGAATTTCCGACTTCATTTTTGTCGAAATTTTAATTGGACTTTCATTAAGACCTTATCTATGGAGCCTGTTGGCCCTCGAGGCCAAAATGGCCTATTTTCAAGGTCAAATGATCTCCGGAGCATGTTAACCCCCCGTTTTGCCGAATTTCGTGTGCTATAGTCCATATATTTTTTGATAATTCGGAATTCCAACCTCATTTTTCCCGAAATTTTTCATGGACGTTCGTTAAGACCTAACCTATGGAGCCAGTTGGCCCTCACGGCCAAAATGGCCCATTTTCAAGGTCAAACATCCTTGGAGCATGTAAACCTTCCATTTTGCCAATTTTTATCTGTTATAGTCCATGGATTTTTCTGTGATTCGATATTTCGACCTCATTTTTGACGAAATTTTACGTGGACATCCATTAAGACCATACCTACAGAGCCTATTGGCCCTCACGGCCAAAACGACCCATTTTCAAGGTCAAACGATCCCTGGAGTAGGAAAACCCCCCATTTTGCCGATTTTCGTGTGCTATAGAGTCCACGGATTTTTTGGTGATGCGGATTTCCGACCTCATTTTTGCCAAAATTTTACATGGACATTCGTTAAGACCTTAACTATGGAGCCAGTTGGCCCTCAAGGACAAAACGACCCATTTTCAAGGTCAAACAAACCCCATATCATGTATTCCCCCCATTTTTGCCGATTTTCGTGTGCTATAATCCACAGATTTTTAGGTAATCCAAAATTTCGACCTCATTTTTGCCAAAATTTTACCTGGACGTCCGTTAAGACCCTATCTATGGAGCAAGTTGGCCCTAACGGCCAAAACGGCCCATTTTCAACTTCAAACGAGCCCAGAGAAGGTAAACCCCCTCTTTTACCGATTTTCATATGCTATAGTTCACCATCTTTTTTGGTGATTCAGAATTCCGACATCAGTTTTGCCGAAATTTTACATGGATGTCCGTTAATACCTTACCTATGGAGCCAGTTAGCCCTAACGGCCAAAACGGCCCATTTCCAAGGTCAACCGAACCCAAGAGCAGGTAAACCCCCCATTTTACCAATTTTCGTGTGTTATAATCCATAGATTTTTTGGTGATGCTGATTTTCGACCTCATTTTTCCCGAAAATTTACATGGAAGTCTGTTAAGACCTTACATATGGAGGCAGTTGGCCCTCACGGCCAAAACGGCCCAATTTCAAGGTCAAACGAGCCCCTAAGCTGGTAAACACCCAATTTTTGCCGATTTTCCTGTGTTATAGTCAATGGATTTATTTGTGATCCGAAATTTCGACCTCATTTTTGCCGAAATTTATATGGACGTCTGTTGAGACCTTACATATGGAGCCAGTTGGCCCTCATGGCCAAAATGGCCAATTTTCAAGGTCGAACGATCCTCGAAGAAGGTAAACCTCCCATTTCACCGATTTTCGTATTGTATAGTCCATGGATTTTTTGGTGATCCGGAATTCCGACTTCATTTTAACCAAAATTTTACGTGGACGTCCTTTAAGATTTTACCTATGGATCCAGTTGGCCCTCACGGCAAAAACGACCCATTTTCAGGGTCAAACAAGCCCCGGAGCAGGTAAACCCCCCATTTTGCCGATTTTTGTGTGCTATAGTCCACATATTTTTTGGTGATCCGTAATTCCAACCTCATTTTTAATGAAATTTTACTTGGACATCCGTTAAGCCCTTACCTATGGAGTCAGTTGGGCCTCACGGCCAAAACGGCCCATTTTAAAGGTCAACCGAGCCCCGGAGCCGGTAAACCTCCCATTTTGCTAATTTTCGTGTGCTATAGTCCATGTAATTTTTGGTGATACAATATTTCGACCTCATTATTGTCAAAATTGTACGTGGTCCGTTAAGACCTTACCTATGGAGCCAGTTGGCCTTCACGGCCAAAACGACCCATTTTATAGGTCAAACGATCCCCGGAGCAGGTAAACTCCCCATTTTGCCAATTATCGTGTGCTATATTCCATGGATTTTTTGGTGATCCAGAATTCCGACCTCATTTTTCCCAAAATTTTACCTAGATGTCTGTTTAGACCTTACCTACGGATCTTGTTGGCCCTCACGGCCAAAACGACCCCTTTTAAATGTCAAACGAACCTCGGAGCAGGTAAACCCCCAATTTTGCCGATTTTCGTGGGCTATAGTCAATGGATTTTTTTGTTGATCCAGAATTTCGACCTCATTTTTGTCTAAATTTTATGTGGACGTTCGTTAAGACCTTACCTAGGATCCAGTTGGCCTTCACGGCCAAAACGATCCATTTTCAAGGTCAAACGAGACCCAAAGCAGGTAAACCCCCTATTTTATCGATTTTCATATGTTACAGTTCACCATCTTTTTTGGTGATCCTGCTTTTCGACCTCATTTTTGCTAAAATTTTACGTGGATGTCCGTTATGACCTTACCTATGGAGCCAGTTGGCCCTCACGCCCAAAATGGCCCAATTTCAAGGTCAAACGAACCCTGGATCAGGTGAACCCTCTATTTTGCAAATATTAGTATGCTATAGTCAATGGATTTTTTGGTGATCCGAATTTTCGACCTCATTTTTCCCAAAATTATATATGGACGTCCGTTAAGACCTTACCTATGGAGCCAGTTGGCCTCACGGCCAAAACGATCCATTTTCACGGTCAAACTATCCCCAGAACAGGTAAACCACCCATTTTCACGGTCAAACTATCCCCAGAACAGGTAAACCACCCATTTTGCCAATTTTCGGCTGCTATAGTCCATATATTTTTTGATGATCCAGAATTCTGACATAATTTTGACCAAAATTTTACGTGGACGTCCGTTAAGACCTTACCTATTGAGGCAGTTGGCCTTCACGGACAAAATGCCCCATTATCAAGGTCAAATGAGCCCCGGAGCAGATAAACCCCTCATTTTTCCAATTTTCGTATACTATAGTCCGGAGTAGAGAAACCCCCCAATTTTTCCGTTTTTCGTGTGATATAGTCCATGAATTTTTTGGTGATCCAGAATTTCGACCTCATTTTTGCCATAATTTTTCGTGCACGTCCGTTAAACCCTTACCAATAGAGCCAATTGGCCCGCATGGTCAAAACGGCCCATTTTCAAGGTCAAACGAACCCTGGAGCAGGTAAACACCCCATTTTGCCATTTTTGTGTGCTATTGTCAATGGATTTTTTGGTGATCCGAATTTTTGACCTCACATTTGCCGAAATTTTACATGGACGTCCGTTAAGACCTTAACTATGGAGCCAGTTGGCCCTCACGACCAAATCGGCCCATTTTCAAGATCAAACGATCCCCGTAGAATGTAAACCCCCCATTTTGCAGATTTTCGTGTGCTATAGTACACAGATTTTTTTGTGATTCGAAATTTCGACCTCATTTTTGCTGAAATTTCACCTGAACGTTCGTTAAGACTTTATCTATGGAGCAAATTGGCCCTCATGATTAAAACGGCCCATTTTCAAGGTCAAACGATCCCCGGAGAAGGTAAACCCCCCATTTTGCCAATTTTCGTGTGCTATGTCCATCAATTTCTTGGTGATCCAAAATTCCGACATCATTTTTGCTTAAATTTTATGTGGACATCCCTTAAGACCTTACCTATGGAGCCAGTTGGCCCTCACGGCCAAAACGGTCTATTTTAAAGGTCAAAGGATCCCCGGAGCAAGGAAACTCCTGATTTTACCGATTTTCGTGTACTAATAGTCTATGGATTTCTTGGTCATTCGAAATTCCGACCTCATTTTTGTCAAAATTTTACGTGGACGTCAGTTAAGACCTTACCTATGGAGCCAGTTGGCCCTTACGGCCAAAACGGCCCATTATCAAGGTCGAACAATCACCGGAACAGGTAAACCCCAATTTTGCCGATTTTTGTGTGCTATAGTCCACTGATTTTTTGGGGATCCAGAATTCTGACCTCATTTTCGCCAAAATTTTACGTGGATGTCCGTTAAGACTTTACCTATGTAGTCAGTTGGTCCTCACGGCCAAAACTGCCCATTTTCAAGGTCAAAGGAACCTAGAGCAGGTAATCCCCTCTTTTACCGAATTTCATATGCTATAGTTCACCATCTTTTTCGATGATCCAGATTACCGACCTCATCTTTGCCGAAATTTTACGTGGACGTCCGTTCAGACCTTACATATGGATCAAATTGGCCCTCACGGCCAAAACAACCCATTTTCAAGGTTAAACGATCCCCGGAGCAGGTAAACCCCCCATTTTGCCGATTTTCGTGTGCTATAGTCAATGAATTTTTTGGGGATCCGGAATTCCAACCTCAATTTTACCTAAATTTTTCATGGACGTCTGTTAAGACATTACCTATGGAGCCAGTTGGCCCTCACGGCCAAAACGGCCCATTTTAAAGTTCAAACGATCCCCGAAGTAGGTAAACCCCCTATTTTGGCTGATTTTCGATTGCTATAAGTCAATGGATTTTTTGGTTATCCAGATTTACGACCACATTTTTGACAAAATTTTACATGGACGTCCGTTAAGACCTTGATTATGTAGCCAGTTGGCCCTCAAGGCCAAAATGGCCCATTTTCAAGGTCAAAAGGTCCCCGCAGCATGTAAACCCCTATTTTGCTGATTTTCGTGTGCTATAGTCCATATATTTTTCGGTGATTCAGAATTTCGACCTTATTTTCGCCAAAATTTTACCTGGACGTCCGTTAAGACCTTGTCTATAAAGCCAGTTGGTCCTCACGGCCAAAACGTCCCTTTTTCAAAATCAAACGATCCTCGGAGTTGGTAAACCCCCATTTTGCCGATTTTCGTGTGATATAGTCCATCGATTTCTTGGTGATATAGAATTCCAACCTCATTTTTGTCGCAATTTTGCGTGGACGTCTGTTAAGACCTTACCTATGGAACTAGTTGGCCCTCACGGCCAAAATGGCCCATTTTCAACGTCAAACAAGCCCAGAGCAGAAAAACCCCCTCTTTTATCGATTTTCACATGCTATAGTTCACAATTTTTTTTTGTTGATCCGGATTTCTGACCTTATTTTTGCCAAAATTTTATGTGGAAGTCCATTAAGACCTTTCCTATTAAGCCACTTGGCCCTCGTGGCCAAAACGACCCATTTTTAAGGTCAAACGGTCCCCGGAGCAGGTAAACCCCCCCATTTTGCCGATTTTCGTGTGCTATAGTCCATCGATTTTTTGGTGATCCAGAATTTTGACCTCATTTTTGCTGAAATTTTACGTGGACGTCCGTTAAGACCTTACATGTGGAGCCAGTTGGCCCTCACGACCAAAATGACCCTTTATCAAATTCAAACGATCCCCGGAGTTGGTAAACCCCCATTTTGCCGATTTTCGTGTCCTATAGTCCATCGATTTCTTGGTGATATAGAATTCCAACCTTATTTTTGTTGCAATTTTGCGTGGACGTCTGTTAAAACCTTACCTATGGAACTAGTTGGCCCTCACGGCCAAAATAGCCCATTTTCAACGTCAAACAAGTCCAGAGCAGGTAAACCCCCTATTTTATCGATTTTTATATGCTATAATTCACAATCTTTTTTGTTGATCCGGATTTCTGACCTTATTTTTGCCGAAATTTTTTGTGGACGTCCATTAAGACCTTTCCCATAAAGCCATTTGGCCCTCGTGGCCAAAACGGCCCATTTTTAAGGTCAAACGGTACCCGGAGCAGGTAAACCCTCTAATTTTGCCGATTTTCGTGTGTTATAGTCCATCGATCTTTTGGTGATCCAGAGTTCCGACCTCATTTTGCCAAAATTTTATGTGGACGTCCGTTAAGACCTTACATGTGGAGCCACTTGGTCCTCATGGCCAAAACGACCCATTTTCAATGTCAAACAATCCCCGAAGTAGGTAAAACCCCCATTTTGCTAATTTCGTGTGTTATAGTCCACATATTTCTTGGTGATCCAGAATTTTGACCTCATTTTTGCTGAAATTTTACTTTGACGTCCGTTAAGACCTTACCTATGGAGTCAGTTGGCCGTTACGACCTATTTTCATGGTTAAACGATCCCCGGAAAAGGTTAACCCCCGATTTTTCTGATTATTGTGTGCTATAGTCCATGGATTTTTGGGTGATCCAGAATTTCGACCTCATTTTTGCCTAAATTTTTCGTGGACGTCTGTTAAGACCTTACCTATGGAGCCAATTGGCCTTCATGGCCAAAACGAACCATTTTCAAGGTCAAAAGAGCCACGAAGCAGGTAAACACACCATTTTGCCGATTTTCGTGTGCTACAGTCCGTGGGTTTTTTGGTGATCCAGAATTCCGACCTCATTTTTGCTGAAATTTTTAATGGACGTCCTTTAAGACATTACCTATGGAGCCAAATGGCCCTTATGGCCAAAACATTCTATTTTCAAGGTCAAACGATCCCCGGAGCAGGTAAACTACCCATTTTGTTGATTATCGTGTGCTATAGTCAATGGATTTCTTGGTGATCCGTAATTTCGACCTAATTTTTTCCAAAATTTTATGTAGATGTCCGTTAAGATATTACCTATGGAACCAATTGGCCCTCACGGCTAAAACGGTGCACTTTCAAAGTCAAACGAACCCCGGAGCAGGTAAACCCCCTATCTTGCCGATTTTAGTGTGCTATAGTCAATGGATTTTTTGGTGATCCAGATTTTCGACCTCATTTTTGCTGAAATTCTACATGGACGTCCATTAAGATCTTAACTATAGAGCCGATTGGCCCTCACGACCAAAACAACCCATTTTCAAGGTCAAATGATTCCCAGAGCATTTAAACCCCCCATTTTACCAATTTTCGTGTGATATAGTCCAAGGATTTTTTGCTGAAATTTTACGTGGACGTCCGTTAAAACCTTACCAATGGAGCCAGTTGGCCCTCACGAACAAAACGACCCATTTGCAAGGTCAAACAAACCTCGGAGGATGTAAACCCCCCATTTGGCCGGTTTTTGTGTGCTATAGTACATGAATTTTTTGGTGATGCAGATTTCCAACCTTATTTTTGCCGAAATTTTACATGGACGACTGTTAAGACCTTACTTATGGAGCCAGTTGGCCCTCACGGCTAAAACGATCCATTTTCAAGGTCAAACGATCCCCGGAGAAGGAAAGCCCCGCATTTTGCCGATTTTCATGTGTTATAGTCAATTGATTTTTTGGTGATCCAGAATTTCGACCTTATTTTTGCCGAAATTTTACGTGGCCGTCCGTTAAGATCTTACCTATGGAGCCAGTTTTCCCAAAAGTCCAAAACGACCCATTTTCAAGGTCAAACGATCCCCGGAGCAGGTAAAATCTCCCATTTTGCCGATTTTCATGTGCTATAGCCAAAAGATTTTTTGGTGATCCAGAATCCGACCTCATTTTTACCAAAATTTTACCTGGACGTCCGAATTTTTTGGTGATGCGGAAATCCGACCTCATTTTTGCCAAAATTTTACTTGGACGACCATTAAAACCTTACCTATGTAGCCAGTTGCCCTTCACGGCCAAATCAACCCATTTTCAAGGTCAAATGATCCCTGGAGCAGGTAAACCCCCCATTTTGCCAATTTTCGTGTGCTATAGTCCATGGATTTTTTGGCGATCTAGAATTTCCACCTCATTTTTGCCGAACTTTTACGTGGACGTCCGTTAAAACCTTACTTATGGAGCCAGTTGGCCCTCACGGAGAAAACGGCCCATTTGCAAGGTCAAACTATCGCCGAAGCAGGTAAACCCCCTATTTGACCGATTTTCGTGTGCTATAGTCAATGAATTTTTTGGTGATGCAGATTTCCAACCTTATTATTGCCCAAATTTTACATGGACGACTGTTAAGACCTTACCTATGGAGCCAGTTGGCCCTCACGGTGAAAACGACCCATTTTCAAGGTCAAACGAGCCCTGGAGAAAGTAAACCCCCCATTTTGCTGATTTTCATGTGCTATATTCCATGGATTTTTTGGTGATCCGGAATTCCTATGTTATTTTTGCCGAAAGTTTACGTGGATGTCTGTGAAGACCTTACCTATGGAGCCAGTTGGCCCTCACGGCCAAAACGGCCCAATTTCAAGGTCAAACAATCCCCGGAGCAGGTAAACCTCCCATTTTGCCAATTTTCGTGTGGTATTGTCCACACATTTTTTGGTGATCCAAATTTTCGACCTCATTTTTTCTGAAATTTTACCTGGACGACCGTTAAGACCTTACATATGGAGCCAGTTGGCCCTCACAGCCAAAATGGCCCATTTTCAAAGTTAAACGAATCCCGGAGATGGTAAACCCTAGTTTGCTGATTTTCGTGAGCTATAGTCCATTGATTTTTTAATGATCCGTAATTCCGACAAATTTTTTGTCGAAATTTTACGTGGACATACTTTAAGACCATACCTATGGATCCAATTGGCTCTCATAGCCAAACGACCCATTTTCAAGGTCAAACGAGGCCTAGAGAGGGTAAACCCCCCTATTTTATCCAATTTCATAAGCTTTAGTTCACTATCTTTTTTGCTGATCCATATTTCCGACCTCAATTTTTGACTAAATTTTATGTGGACGTCCATTCAAACCTTACCTATGGAGCCAGTTGGCCCTCACGGCCAAAACGGCCCATTTTCAAGGTCAACCGAACCCCGGAGCAGCTAAATCCCCAATTTTGCCGATTTTTATATGCTATATAGTCAATGGATTTTTTGATGATCCAAAATTACGACCTCATTTTTACCAAAATTTTACATGGACGTTCGTTAAGATCTTACCTATGGAGCCAGTTGTCCCTCACGGCTAAAACGACCCATTTTCAAGGTCAAACGATCCCCATAATAGGTAAACCCCCTATTTTGCCAATTTTTGTGTGCTATATTCCATTGATTTTTTGGTGCTGCGGATTTCCGACTTCATTTTTGCCAAAAGTTTACATGGACGCCCGTTAAGACCTTATTTATGGGGCCAGTTGGCCCTAACAGCCAAAACGACCCATTTTCAAGGTCAAACGAGCTACGGAGCCTGTTGGCCATCATGGCGAAAACAGCCCATTTTCAATGTCAATCGGGGCCCGGAGCATGTAAACCCCCCATTTTGCCCATTTTTGTGTGCTATATAGTCTATGGATTGTTTGGTGATCCGAATTTCTGACCTCATTTTTGCCAAAATTTTACTTGGACGTTCGTTAAGACCTTACCTATGAAGACAGTTGGCCGTCAAGGCCAAAAAGTTCCATTTTCAAGGTCCAACGATCCCCGGAGTAGGAAAACCTCCCATTTTGCCAATTTTCGTGTGCTATAATCCATGGATTTTTTGGTGATACGGCATTCCGACCTCATTTTTGTTGAAATTTTACGTGTACGTCCGTTAAGACCTTACTTATGGAGCCAGTTTTCCTTTACGGCCAAAACGACCCATTTTCAAGGTCAAATGACCCCTTGAAAATGGGTCGTTTTGGCCATGAGGGCTAATTGGCTCCATTTTTGGTGATTGGGAATTCCGACGTCATTTTTGTCGAAAATTTTCATGAACATCCGGTAAGACCTTAACAATGGAGCCAGTTATCCCTCACAGCCAAAACGACCCATTTTCAAGGTCAAATGATCCTCGGAACAGGTATACCCCTTATTTGACCGATTTTTGTGCGCTATAGTCCATTGCTTTTTTAGTAATCCTGAATTCTGTCCTCATTTTGTCGAAATTTTTCATGGACGTCAGTTAAGACCTTAGTTATGAGGCCAATCGGCCCTCACGGCTAAAACAGACCATTTTCATGGTTAAACAGGCCTTAGAGTAGGTAAACCCTCAATTTTGCTGATTTTCATGTGCTATAGTCCATTGAATTTTTGGTGATCCAGAATACTAATCTCATTTTTGCCGATATATTTCATGGACGTCCGTTAAGATATTAGCTATGAAGTCAGTTGGCCCTCATGGCCAAAACACACCATTTTGAAGGTCGAAAAGGCTCCGGAGCTGGTAAACCCACCATCTTGCCAATTTTCGTGTGCTATAGTCCATGGATTATTTGGTGATCCAGAATTTCGACCTCATTTTTGCTGAAACTTTACATGGACGTCAGTTAACACCTTAGCTATGGAACCAGCTGACCCTCACAACCAAAACAGACTATTTTCAAGGTCAAAAGATCCCCGGAGTAGGTAAACCCCCCATTTTGCTGATTTTCGTATGATATAGTTCACCATCTTTTTGGTGATCCAGAATTTCAACCTCAATTTTGCTGAAATTTTTCATGAACGTCCGTTAAGACCTTAGCAATGGAGCCAATTGGCCCTCACGGCTAAAACGGCCCATTTACAAGGTCAAACGATCCCCGGAGCAGGTAAACCCCTCATTTTGCTGATTTTCGTGTGCTATTGTCCATGGATTTTTTTGTGATCCAGAATTCCGACCTTATTTTAGCCAAAAATTTTCATGGACGTCCGTTAAAGCCTTAGTTATGGAGCCAGTTGACCCTCACAACCAAAACAAACTATTTTCAAGCTCAAAAGATCCCCGGAGCAGGTAAACCCCGCATTTTGCCAATTTTTTTGTGCTATAATTTACCATATTTTTGGTTATCTGAAATTCCGACCTCATTTTTGTCAAAATTTTTAATGAACATCCGTTAAGACCTTAGGAATGGAGCCAGTTGGCCCTCATAGCCAAAACGTCCCATTTTCAAGGTCAAACGAGCCCCGGAGCCGATATAGCCCCAATTTTACCAATTTTCGTGCACTAATAGTCCATGGATTTTTTGGAGATCCGAAATTCCAACTTTATTTTTACCTAAATTTTCATGGACGTCCGTTAAGACCTTAGCTATGGAGCCAATTGGCCCTTACGGCCAAAACAGACCATTTTCAAGGTCAAAACAATCCCCGGAGCAAGTAAATCACTAATTTTACCGATTTTCGTGTGCTATAGTCCATGAATATTTTGGTGATCCAGAATTCCGACCTCATTTTTGCCAAAATTTTTCATGGACGTCCATGAAGACCTTAGCTATGGAGCCAGTTGGTCCTCACAGCCAAAACGGACCATTTACACGGTCAAACAGGCCCTGGAGCAGGTAAACCCCCCATTTTACCGATTTTCGTGTGCTATAGTTGATGGATTTTTTTGTGATCCATAATTCTGATCTAACTCTTTCCAAAATATTTCATGAACGTCCGTTAAGACCTTAACTATGGAGTCAGTTAACCCTCATGGCCAAAACAGACTATTTTCAAGTTCAAAATAACCCCGGAGCAAGTAAACCCCCTATTTTGCCAATTTTTGTATGCTATAGATCGCCATCTTTTTGGTGATCCGCAATTCCGACCTCATTTTTGCCAAACTTTTTCCTGAACGTCCGTTAAGACCTTAGTAATGGAGCCAGTTGGCCCTCACGACCAAAACGGCCCATTTTCTAGGTCAAATGATCCCCAGAGTTGGTATACCCCCAATTTGACCGATTTTCGTGTGCTATAGTCCATGGTTTTTTTGTGATCCAGAATTCCAAACTCATTTTTGCCGAAATTTTTCATGGACGTCCGTTATGACCTTAGCTATGGAGACAGTTGGCCCTCACGGCTAAAACGGACCATTTACAATAACAAAAAGACCCCAGAGCAAGTAAACCCCCAATTTCGCCAATTTTCATGTGCTATAGTCTATGAATTTTTTGGTGATCCAGAATTCCGACCTCATTTTCGCTGAAATTTTTCATCGACGTCCGTTAAGAGCTTAGCATGGAACCAGTTTACCCTCACGGCCAAAACGGACAATTCTCAATGTCAAGCAGGTTCCGAAGCAGGTAAACCCCCCATTTTGCCGATTTTCGTGTGCTATAGTCCATGAATTTTTTGATGATCCAGAATTCCAACCGCATTTTTTCCAAAATTTGTCATGGACGTCCGTTAAGACATTAACTATGGAGCCACTTGACCCTTACGTCCAAAACGGCCTATTTTCAAGGTCAAAGATCCCCGGAGCATGTAAATACAACATTTTGCTGATTTTCGTGTGTTATAGTATACCATCTTTTTGGTGATCTGGATTTCCAACCTTAGTTTGCCGAAATTTTTAATTGACGTCCGTTAAAACCTTTGCAATTGAGTTAGTTGGCCCTCACGGCCAAAACGACTCATTTTCAAGGTCAACCGATCCCCAGAGCACGTATACCCCCTATTTTGCCGATTTTCGTGTGCTATAGTCCATGGATTTTTTGGTGATCTAGAATTCCAACCTTATTTTTGCTGAACTTTTTCATGGACGTACGTTAAGACCTTAGCTATTGAGTCAGTTGGCCCTCACGGCCAAAACGACCCATTTTCAAGGTCAAACAGGCCCCGGAGCAGGTAAACCCCCCATTTTGCCGATTTTCTTGTGCTATAGTTCATGGGATTTTTGGTAATCCAAAATTCCGACCTCATTTTTGCCAAACATTTTCAAGGATGTTCGTTAAGACCTTAGATATGGAGCTAGTTGGCCCTCACGGCCAAAATGGACCATTTTCGAGGTCAAACAGTCCCCGAAGCAGGTAAACTACCCATTTTGCCAATTTTCCTATGCTATAATCCATGAATTTTTCGGTAATAAAAAATTCCGACCTCATTTTTGCCGAAATTTTTTATAGACGTCCGTTAAGACCTTAGTTGTGGAGCCAGTGGGCCCTCACAGACAAAACAACCCATTTTCAAGGTCAAACAGGCCCCGGAGCAAGTAAACCCTCCATTTTGCTGATTATCGTGTACTATAGCCAATGGATTTTTTGGTGATCCAGAATTCCGATCTCATTTTTGTCGAAAATTTTCAAGGACGTCATTTAAGACCTTAGCTATGGAGCCAGTTGGCCCTCACGGCCAAAACTGACCATTTTAAAGGTCAAACAAGCCCCGTAGCAGGTAATCCCCTCATTTTGCCGATTTTTGTGTGCTATAGTTTATGAATTTTTTGGTGATCCAGAATTTCAACTTCATTTTCACTAAAATTTTTCATGGACGTCCGTTAAGACCTTAGCTATGGAGCTAGTTGGCCCTCACGGACAAAACATACCATTTTCAAGTTCAAACAGTCCCCGGAGCTGGTAAATTCTTCATTTTGCTGATTTTCGTGTGCTATAGTCCATGTATTTTTTGGTGATCCAGAATTTCGACCTCATTTTTGTCAAAATTTTTCATGGACGTCCGTTAAGACCTTAGTTATGGATCCAATTGTCTCTCACGGCCAAAACAGACCATTTTCAAGGTCAAACAGGCCCTAGAGGAGGTAAACCCCCCATTTTGCTGATTTTTGTGTGCTATAGTCCATGAATTTTTTGGTGATCCAAAATTCCGACCTCATTTTTGCCAAAAAATTTCTTGGATGTCTGTTAATCCCTTAGCTATGGAACCAGTTGGCCCTCACGGCCAAAACAGACCATTTTCAAGTTCAAACAGGCCCCGTAGCAGGTAAACCCTTCATTTAGCCGATTTTAATGTGCTATAGTCCATGGATTTTTTGGTGATCCAGAATTCCGACCTCATTTTTGCCAAAAAATTTCATAGACGTCCATTAAGACCTTAGCTATGGAGTCAATTGGCCCTCATGGCCAAAACGGACCATTTTCAAGGTCAAACAGTCCCCGGAGCAGGTAAACCCCACATTTTACCAATTTTCGTGTGCTATAGTCCATGCCTTTTTCGGTGATCCAGAACTCCGACCTCATTTTTGCTGAAATTTTTCATGTATGTCTGTTAAGACCTTAGTTATGGATCCAGTTGACCCGCACAACCAAAACTACCTATTATCAAGGTCAAACGACCCTCGGAGCAGGTAAACCCCCCATTTTGCCGATTTTCTTGTGCTATAGTTCACCATCCTTTTGGTGATCCAGAATTTTGATGTCATTTTTGCCAATAATTTACTTGAACCTCCGCTAAGACATTAGTTATGGAGCCCGTTGGTCACCACGGTGAAAACTGCCCATTTTTAAGGTCAAACGATCCATGGAGTAGGTAAACCCCCTATTTTGCCAATTTTCGTGTGCTATAGTCCACGAGATTTTTTGGTGACCCAAAATTCTGACATCAGTTTTGCCAAAAGTTTACATGGACCTCCGTTAAGACCTTAGCTATGGATCCAGTTGGTCACCACGGCCAAAATGGCCCATTTTCAAGGTCAAACGATCCCCGAAGCAGGTAAACCCCCCATTTTACCAATTTTCGTGTGATATAGTCCATGGGATTTTATGGTGACCCAGAATTTCAATGTCATTTTTTCCAAAAATTTAGATAGACCTCTGTTAAGACCTTAGTTATGGAGCCAGTTGGTCACCACGGCCAAAATGGACCATTTACAAGGTCAAACGAACCCCGGAGCAGGTAACCCCCCATTATGCCAATTTTCGTGTGCTATAGTCCACGAGATATTTTGGTGACCCAAAATTCGAACGTCATTTTTGCCAAAAATTTACGTGGACCTCCGTTAAGACTTTAGCTATGGAGCCAGTTGGTCACCACAGCCAGAACGGCCCATTTACATGGTCAAACGAGCCCCGGAACAAGTAAACCCCCAATTTTGTTGATTTTCGTATGCTATTTTCCATACGAGATTTTCGTAGCCGTTTGATTTTCGTATGAGATTTTATGGTGACCCAGAATTTCGATGTCATTTTTGCCAAAAAAATATAAAACTAACATAAAAAATTCACCAATAAATATAGTAAACTTTAATCAAACAATTTCGTAAATTTTAATTTTTAAAATGTGATGTAAAAAATTATAAATCGTAAAAATAATTAAAAAATGAATAAAAGTCGAAAAAAATGAAAATGATCAAAAACACTTCTAAACATGTGAAACTAATGATAGAGTACATATTTCTACAAATAATAGATATTTCAATATCGTACGAACCATAAAAGTAATGAAGATTGGTACGAATAAACCATGTGCAGCGAAAACATTGAGAATAGATGATGGAAAATAGATGAATATGTTGTTATGATTAAAAATGGATTTAGAAGTTAGTTTGGTGGTTTTAGAGGGCAAACGTCACGAGACGTCCATGACGTCCGGAAACTAGCCATTTGAACTAGTGAGTTGCATGAGTGTTGTCGTTGAAGTTTGGTGTGTTGTTTGGGGGCTAAAACTGGTAGAAGTGACCCTAGCACCGTGGATAGGCTCCATAGGTCAAACATTTCCCCAAACATTTCCCAAAAAGCTGCCAAGTTGAGGTGATCTACGGTTTCAATCCACGGCCAGTAGATAGATCTAAGGCTCGTGGATAGGCTCCATAGGTCAAGACTTAGCCTAGGGATCACATCTCCCATTTTAGTAGCCCCAACCACAAACCACGACTGGACCAGTACGATCCGTAGGTGGGGCAGTCGTAGGTTGCACCTGTTTTACTGGTACAAGTCGGCCAAGCCAAGGGTGGTTTGGTAAATTCCATCCTTGGTTAATTAAATGCTTGGACGGTTATTTTAGGTTTGTTTGGGTATTTTAATTATATTAAAAGTGGTTTATTCTATTTTAGATTTTATTATCACGAAACCCCAAATTCAAACTACCTTCCCCTCCAAAACAAAACTCTCTCAAAAACCTCCATAGAAGTTGAAGAACTCCAAGCTTTCAAAGACCAATTATTCAAGCTTTCAAGGGGATTTTTGTGGGAAATCAACCAATTAGGTATGGTGATCCTTTATCCTTGATCAATCTTCCTTTCAAGGAGCCCAATCAAAAGAATTTCAAAGCTTTTCAAAGACACAAAAACCCAATTTCGAATTCTAAGCATGGGTTCTTGCATCAAATGATTTTAATTGATGACTTATGATATTATTGATGTTTATTGATGATTTTAGAAAGAAAAGTTCCATGAACCCATGATTTCCATAGTTTCCAAAATTTGGCTATAAAATGGGTGTATTGATTATGATTCAATGATGTTAGATTCATGTTTCGATTGTTGTAGACTATTGATTTATATCATTTTCTATATCTAATATTGAAGAATTGTTAGTGAATTGAGTAATTGAGATAATAGCCTTGAAAGGGCAACTTGTGATCTAATCTTCATGTTGATTATCAAATTGTGTATAGATTGTTGATCCACTTGAAAGTGTGGAGGTGTTTACATATTATGTATATTGCGATTATGGCTTTGAAGTCAAAGTGTGGGTGATTGATGTATTGTCATAATGTTAATTATATGAATGTGATGTGAAGTATAGATGTGTGTGATCTAATGAAGTGAAGGTAATCATGTTATGGATGTAAAGGTGTTGTGAATGAAAGCATGTTCTGACCTAGCCTTAATGAATGATGAATGATAGAATGTGAAAGGTTCCAATAATGTATTGTTGTATCTTGGTTTGGTAGACTTAGGTGTCCTCTCCTTGATAAATGAAAGTTATGTTGAATGTGATCTCTTGACTTGGTAGGCTTAGGCATCCTTCTCTTGAGAAATGAATGTATCTTGACTTGATGTCTTAATGTATTGAATTAGTAGACCTATGTTGGTAACCTTTCCTTTAATGAATGAATGAATTTCATTGAGTTGGTAGACCTAGAGTTGGTAGCCTTCCTCTAAATGACTAATGAGTCATTTTAGACTATGACTTGAACCGGTAGACCTAAGGTTGGTGCCCTTCATAGTGAGTCTAGAACCCTATGTGAATGTAAAACCTTGAAGTGGTAGACCTATTGGTGGAAACCTCCTTTTTGTGTGAGATGGTGAACCTAGAGATGGTAGACCTAATAGTGGTGGCTTTCTCTAGGAAGATCAATGAGCTATCCTTAATGTACCTTGAATCGGTAGACCCATTGGTGGTGGCCATTCTTGGTAAAGGTACTTAGGGTCGGTAGGCCTAATGTGGTGGCCCTCTCTAGTACACTAATGTGAATGAAAATACTCTATGGGAACTAAGGCTAAGCACCGAGTGGATATGGTTAAGATGGTGACTCTTCCCAATGTAGAGGCTAGAGTCCAATGAAGATTTTTGGATATCCCCTAAACCATGTGCCAATATGGGATGAGTACTAGTTCTACCCTTGGTAAGTAGAACACCTCTTTACGGTGTGGGAAAGACACCGGATTCCATGTCTAGCTTACATGGTCTATGTCGGTTAATGCATATTCCCATCATGTGGGATGTGCACTCTAGTTACTTGATAGGTTCTACAACGTGTGGGTAGTAGTATGGGATGCTATTTACACATGGTACGAGTAGGCTTTGAAGGTGCTAAAGTGAGTTCCCTAAGCCTTAATGGTTATTGTGTGAAGTCCCCTAAATGAATGAATGTATCTTAAATGACTCTAAAGAAGAATGTTGAATGAATATCTTACCTGGGTGTATATGAAGAGGTAGTATGGGCTGCCCCCTCATGTTTTACTTAGGTGTGTCTTAGGGTAACTTTAGATGGAGGTACTAAGATGATGAAGTGACTTACTTGATGAATGTGTTTATATGTCTTATGTGTTCTTTTGATGAAGGTGGAAAAAATGAATGGTAAGTACACTTTTAGTGACCTTAAGGTGGTGCCTTGGTGTGGATGATGGTATGGGACGCTACCAATACATTGCACAAGGTATAGCTTGAGGGTTACTTGAGGTGGAGCTCCAAGGTAAAGGTAAAGGGTTATGTATGATTCTTGATGAAACGTGAAGTGTGTGACTTTGTATGTTGGTTATGACTTGTGTTGTGCCTATTGTATCTATGTTCATGAAGTTTTACTAAAATGGCATGAAAGCATGACTTCCAAACAGATGTCCCTTTTTAGCATGTCTTTGCATGGTCATCATACTTAGTACTTAATTGTGCTAACCCATTCTTCTATGTTTTACCACAAGTGTATGTTGTGGTAACTAGGAGGATCTCTAGCATTGGAGTGCTTGGATTTGCTATTTCTTCCAAGTTTTGGTATGTCTTCAAAGATTCGAGGACACATGTTTTAGAAGTTTCTTTCAGTTCATGTAATAGACTATTAGTATTCATTTCAATTGTAAAGGGTCGTGTCCCTAATATGTTTTGAGATTGTGTCCAAGATGGCTATATAAGACTTAGTCTTCCGCTTGTGTATAAAGGTTTTAAATGTTGATGACTTTTGAGTCTTATGGTTTTTGAATAAAAGTTTTTAATTCCTAACGGTTTTTATTACCTATGCGATGAATGAATGCTATAAGGCTTGTATTAGACCTTCGAGAGGTCGAGTACGTCGTGTTACGACTAGGGGGTGCTCTTGGGTCGTGACAACAGTCCACGACCCATGTCACCTGACTGATGTGCGCATGCCATGACCTATGTCGCATGGCTGATGTGCGCAGTCCACGACCGATGCGCTCCTGCCACGGCCTATGTCGACTGGCCGATGCGTGTATGCCACGACATATGTCACCCGGACGATGCGTGCAGGCCATGGTCGATGACGCCTGGCCAATACACGCAGGCCACAACAAATGTCTCCCAGCCGATGCACACATGCCACGTCCGACGTCGGCTGACCGATGTGTGCAGGCCACGAACGATACTGGCAGGCCATGTCCGACGTCGGCTGATCGATGTGTGCAGGCCACAGATGATGCTGGAAGGCCACGTCCGACATTGGCTAACTATTGTGTGTAGGTCACGGATGATGTGGGCAGGCCACATCCTATGTGTAACGACTCGAAAAAATGATAGGTTAAGCAAGATCCTATGACTTTGTGTTGACTTTATAATGAGGTTCTATGAGGGGTTTTTTTTGTAATGTCGTTTTAATTGTGTAACATCCGACGATTTAAAATGAATATGAAGAAGCTTGAAATTGGAAGTAGTCACTTTTGGAAAAAAAGTTCAGAACCTGGAAATTTGGTAAGTGGGGGAAATCAGTGAGTTTTTGGCCAACTTTGAGCAGTCATAACTCCTAGCTCAGGATGATCCAGGAGTAGTTCCAGTTATGTTTGGAAAGCCCTTGTAAC
>JAJOOF010063613.1:0-26627 GCA_029582545.1 Solanum lignicaule | reverse complement strand
AATACATAAACTATACTCCCTCTGTCCCATATTAGATGGGCACTTCCAACTTTACACGGTGATTAAGAAATCATTAATACATTGGAAGACTTCACCATTTTGCCCTTTCTTTATATCAATGCACATTGAAATGAGTTACAAAAAATACACATACAATATAGGAATGGTCATATTAATTGTAGGGGTAAAATGGAAAAGAATTAATTAATTCTATCCTAATTTAATAAGTGCTCAAATAATATGAAAAAAAAATTTTAGTAAGATTCTCATCTAATATGGGACGGAGAGAATAACAATATAACTTTGTTAATGTTGGGCCCGGGCAGCGCCCAGGCTTTCGTTACTAGTTTCCTGATACATATGGATCAGGATCCTTATTTTAGTATTGGTATTACTCAACTAGTCGAAGAAGGATGCATTTTCGACTTCTAAATAGGCTGTGGAAAAAACGCTTAAAAAGACGGAAAAAGCCGATCTACTAGTGGCTTTGGTAAGGACTTTGGATCGAGATTCATGGGTGACGTCTATGTTAATAGTAAAAAAAAAGAAGATACAAGAGTGAATGTTGAGAAGGAGAATGAGAAGAAAGATGTACCTTCGTATTCTAAAGTAAATGTAGAAAAAAGTGGACGTACATTTGTCTTCTAAAGTAAATGTTGAGAAGGAGAAGTAAAAAAAATAGATCAGATTGTTGAATTTTTTTTTTGATTTTTCTTGTTCATCTTTTTTTTTGCTATATATGAGTTCAGATTTTAAATGTATCCAGTTGTTTTTGTTTCTTAAATTAATGTATAATGCCTCAACAATATGATACATTACAATTTCATCATGTACAATGTATTGTGTTCAAATTACTAAATTATCTTACGGTTATAGTTTGCGATACATTAACTAGATTTTTAATATATCTAGTTAACTTTGTTTCTTAAATTAATGTATAATGCCTATGTTTCAACACTACGATACATTACAATTTTATCATGCACAGTGTATCGTTTTCAAATATTAGTTTTGATACATAAACTTAATTAGTTTTGATACATAAACTTAATTAGTTTTGATACTTGATACAAAACTTCTACCAAATATAACATTTATCATGTATCTAGGTGTTGCTATGTATCTTCTATCTTATTCAAATTTTGATACATAAACTTAATTAGTTTTGATACTTGATACAAAACTTCTATCAAATGTATCATTTATCATGTATCTAGGTGTTGGTATGTATTCGTACACAATACATGATACATCAAAGTGTCACACAATTAGTATGTATCAGATTCATAAATGGTGATACGTAAATGTTATTATCAAAAGTTTATTTAGTTTGAGGTAAAATGTGAAGATCTTCCAGCTATGTATCTGATACAATAAATATGGAGCGCATTAATACATATATTAAATCATGTATTAGATACACAACATAATGAATCATGTACACAACATTCTGTTTTTTAAACAGTGCTAATATCAAATACAACTTTTTATCAAACACATATGTACAAATTGTGCGTTAGATACACAATTTTATGGAACACACTATTACATCTACTAAACCATATAACTGATACATGATATAATGTATCGGATACACAATATTCTATTCTTGCATGAACAAATGCATAATTTTTTAAACATGATACGTAAATTTGAATTTATACTAATTGTATCTAATACGTAGCAACTACCACAAAGTAATGTATCGATCTCAAACCTAACATCTTATGGACAATAATTACTTATTTAATGTATCTAGTAGAAATACAACACTTATCAATTTAAACGAGATACATAAATAGTAATGTATTGATAAATCTATCTAACTGTTCCTTTTCCCTTCATCTGGGCAGCCTTGTGTGACCTTGACACCAGTTGGGTCCTTTTTGTCAACACCGACAACAAAAGTTTGCCTCATGTCTCTCACGGTAAAACGACCCAATGTTGGGTACTCAACAAAGATCTCAACAACCATAAGTTTGGTGGGAATCATCTTAACCATACCAGCATCATCATTCTTCAAGAACTTCGCCTCATTCTCCAGTTCCTTACCTGAGCACCTGTCAATGTTGGTCAAGATCTCAGCAAACTTTACAGCAATGTGGGAAGTGTGGCAGTCAAGCACGAGTGAATATCCAATTCCAATCTGACCAGGATAATTCATGATAATGACCTGAGCACCAGCCAATGATCTTCTCTTAATTACTTAATTTTCAATGGAGATGAGTTATTACCTTCTACGATGTATCTGATTTTCAAGATTTACCTAATCTAATGGATCTCCAACTCGATTGAAATGACGGCTTTGAGATTCATAAATGAAATCGATTGTCCAAAAATAATTCCATCACTTTTGTAATCTTTATAATTCATCTCGCTTACCCAAATTCCTGATTCTCTCAACAAAATTGATATATATATTAATATTGTATCAGCCAATATTGTCGATTAATTTAAATTCTTCACGACTTGGGCTGCAATGGCGGCTTGATGGAGATGATGAAAATTTGAATTTTGAAAGATATGAATCTGTTACAGATTGGGATGGATTGATAACAATCACTTATGCTTGAATCGTGGGATATAAAATCAATTTTAGGTTAATTTTCCTAATAAAACGCAACAATCAACTATTTTCCTTAAAAGGTGCAACTGCCAGCTATCACATATAATGTATCCGGATGAAACTTATGTATTCGGATGACTTCTATTTTAAGAGATTTTTTTTTTAAAAAAAAAAATAGAGATAAAATGTAATTTAGATTTTATACTATGGGATTTATGTAAGTTATACTTTTTTCTATGCACCCTACATCCTATACATGTATAATTAACCACCACATAACCAATACATACATGGAATAGTACATAAATTCACTCATAACTAAATTCTACATAAATAATACTTGCATAACCCTAACCAACCATCAACGACTCTCATTTAATAAACAAGTTAACCACGTATCAATTTTCATACAACTTATGCGATATTTAGTAGGAATATAAAAATTAAGGTATTCGTATATAAAAAAATTAATACAATGATTTTTGGTTGATAATTTAAAAATCCGCATAACTAATATATGCATAAGTTATAAGAAAATTTATGTATTATTTTATTCCGTTGATATTAGTTATTTAAGGGATCATTTGATAGCTAATTAGAGTTATGCATGTATTAGTAACATATGAATTAATTATGAGCAGATTTAGTATTATTTTAGGGTAACTTATAAAAGTTCCACTAGTTTAAAAGCTAAATACTTATATATAACTAGTTTGGAGTATTATGAATCTTACAAAAAATTGTTGTGTTAGGATACGTCCATATACGTGGGATCAAAATCATGTATAATTTGTTCTCTCTTTCTCTCTCCCTCTTTTTATATATATATAAAAAGAGGGAGAGAGAAAGAGAGAACAAATTATCTATTATATAAAAAGAGGGAGAGAGAAAGAGAGAACAAATTATCTATTGTGATTTTTAAGAATAATTGTCTCAAATTATTTGTTTCTGAATATACTTACACTTTTTCTCCACTTTTGGCTACGGATTTTGGTGTAATAGTGGGAAAAATAATATGCAAGTAAGAAGCAAAAGTCCAAACTAAGAGTGCAATAAACATCACAAAAAAGCCAAGCTCTATATATAAGTCATTTCTTTCTACCTACTAAACTTCATATAAGTTATACAAACATTAATACATAGTATATATAACTTGTTTACTTTTTATCTACCAAACAACTCCTCAATGATTAAGATCTGAATAAATCATTTAGACCTTAATTAAGAAATGATTGATTTGTATGTAAAATCTAAATAATCAAATTAAGACGTTCATTAGCGAACACAAACGATTAGTTTATAGGATATTTGTTGAAAGTTGATTTTTGACTCTATATATATATATTTTTTTTTTATATATCTTTTTAATAATAATCCCCTCTTCTTTCATTCCCCAAAACACACGGTGACCCATAAATCTCCCTACCCTGACCCGACCCGAGCTGTTAAACTGTTCTTCATAAATCACCCAAACGAAACGCTTCTGCATCACTGTACCCTTCTCTCTCTCATCACAGTGAGTTCGCCATGGCATTTCCGTACTTGGAAGCAGTTGTTGGTACGCCTTCATTATTCTCTCTTCTTTTTAGGTCAAATGTTTTAGGTTCTTGATCAAACATTTGTGGATTGAATCTCCAAATCTTGAATTAAATTACTCGGGGTTTTTCTGTTGTTTGTTTTAGAAAGAAACAAACGTGTATGTTTTTTGGGTATCTTTAACTTAATCGGAGTCTGTGAAAGTCTTGACGTGTTTTATGCATTAGTTGGGTCCGTTGATTTTTTCTTAGTCTGGAAGTTCAAAGTCTTGGAGTTCTTGATTAAGTTTTCGTAGAATCTCTTTAAATGTGTTCCTTTTCCATTTTGAGGATAATCAATTAGCTATTATGATTCTTCATGTTTTAGTAAAGAACTTCCTACTGTGTGTGTTCTTGATTAAATAGTTGCAGTATCGACAGTACCATATCTTTTTAGGAGTTTTGGCATTCTCTGTTTTGTAATTTTTGTTTTATTTTCTTGTTCTTGTAATTTATTGTTTGCACTTCTTATTTTGTTTTCTTGTACTTTTTTTTTGGTTTTGTTTGTGTAATGTTGACCTATGATCAATTTTAATGGAGAAACATGGTCATTGAGGATTTATATAGTCGGCCCAACTTGTTTGGATTTTTGCACTGGGGCATTGTTGTTGTTGAAAAGCTTTTATTGAAACACCAAAGTTATTGAATAGCCAACGGCAATATATTAGATTGCATTAGAGTTCTGTTGAATTTGTCGATGACTGAATTAGTTTTTTTTGTTAAGTGTTCGCTGAGAAACTAAATTAGAATTTAATTTATTAAGGTCTGGTTTGGTTCAGTTCAGTTTTTGAGATGTGTTGTGTCATCTAATGTTTCACCTCTGTAAATCCTTTGTTTTTGGTGTCACTTGGTTGTTAATTGGCTGTTTGCTCCAGATTTTATCTTGGACTTGACTCGATTTTTTTAGTGCCTTCTTTACCTACTGTAGTATAAACCTCCCTTTTTATTGCGCTTTTGGCTTTAAGTTTGCTCTTGAATCTTTCAGGTTTCATGATATTAATGTATATATTTGAGTCATACCTTGATGTACGGCAACATGCTGCTCATAAATTGCCAACACTTCCCAAACCTTTGGTGGGAGTTATCAGCCAGGAAAAATTTGAGAAGTCCCGTGCTTATAGTCTAGACAAAAGGTTTCTCTCCTACTTGTTTTCTTTTGTTCATGGGACACAATCTTACTCTTATCTGCTCTTGTTCTATTTGGTTCGGTTTTCGTTTTAACTTTTTGGTCTTTATTTTGTTTCAGTTACTTCCATTTTATCCACGAGTTTGTTACCATACTTATGGACTCTTCCATCTTGTACTTCCGGATATTGCCCTGGTTTTGGAAGGTGAATGGTTCAAGCTTTTATCTTTAGAATGTTCTCTCTTGCCACTCTGGAAATTCAATTGACTCTGTGTTTTATTTTCTGGCAGAGATCAGGAGAGTTTCTGGTATACCTTGGTCTCAATGCAGAGAATGAAATATTTCACACACTCTCATTTTTAGCAGGAGTTATGGTTTGGTCACAGGTGCATATGGATATCTTTTTGGTTTCTTGTTCATAATGGTTGACATTTCTTGGAATTTTTTGCCATTAAAATAGTGTAGCGTTGTGTTAAAATTTATATTTAATGCACAAATCCTCAGATTCACTCCCCTTTGAGTTACAGAAGTTCTAACTTCCCTTAATGCTTCGGGTACTTTGTTGTCTGTGTAATTCCAGACTAGAGTAGTTACCACTTTATGAATTTGACCAAGTCGCTCATAGTTTCTAGTCTTGGAACTTGGAAGTATAGTGTTTCTACTTAATTTGGTTGTTAACTGCTGGTCCTTGTGAGCCGAGCTTGCATAAAAATTTTGAACTGTGAAATGTAAATGAAATTATGCCTCTATGATGGTGTTATCCTATGTAACATGAATGCTAGCTGACAAGGTAAAGGTTGATTATTCGTGATCTGCGTTTGATTATGTAATAACTCCTTTTTTACTTATTTGAGGGGTTTTGCGTTAGTTCTTGTCAGGAAACTTGTCTGTTTTAGTAAGACAGTTTGCTATAATGACATATGAACAGACCCAACCAGCAACCAGAGCTGTCAGCATTATATGAACAGGGAGCAACCTAAAAACCACTAATTTTGGTTTTGGATCTTCCAAATCATTCACGCAGAAGATCCGGGCTCATTTTTTTCTGATCATTTGAGAAAAAGATTCATTCTCTTCATAAAAAATAGGAGGTATAATAAAAAAGGATTTCTTTTTTCGATTCATCCGTGGCCTCATTCAGAAATTGTTTTTGATCCAATCCGCAGGAATCAATAGAAAAGGCAAATCCCTGTTAAAGTTCTTGGTGAATAATTGTTGCTTAAGCTTTCATGCATAAAGGCTTCCTATATATCCTAATGAGTTCTCTGTATAGCGTTCTTTGAACTCAAGCAATGTAGTTTGGTTCACGTTGGCTGAATGAACTGTAAACGATATGTGCAGTCCTGGTCTTCCTTTTTTTTTGGTTGGATTAAAGATAGCTCCAGATCTAATTTAATTATCTTCTTTATCATCTCTTATTGTGGTGCTCTGTATGAAGAATCATGCTTAAATAAAGGCGTCGACCTGAATTTTAGAATTCTCATGCAAATATGGTTTCAGTATACCTATGTTTTGTTTTGGCTCTTTGATATAATACACAGTTACCAATTTCAAAAAAAGGTGTCGACCTGTTTGCTGAACTCCTAGGGTGAATTTTTTTATAACTTGGTGCTTTTGGTCCTGGTTCGCTTAAGCCTTAATGTCTGACCTGACATCTTAATTCATGCTTTGTACTGCAATGACCTGCAACTTTGATTGGTAGTTTTACGTTTTTGGTTTTTCAGAGATCAATGCATCTTTTTATAAGTTCCCAGTTCGTAAACAATTGTGAAATACTTCTATTTGCCTAGAGATTACTTTCTTGTGGTGAGCTTGCTATTGGTTCCTTTTCTGAAATGATACAATTAACAGGTAGAAACGTATCTCAAGAAACATGTTGTTTACTGCAGCTACTGTATTTGGTGTTTACTGTTTAGTATAGTGATATCCTGGACCAATGATGTCTTTAAGTATTCTGGATTGCCTCAAAACATTATGTCTGTCCTAATCTTTATAATCTGGTATCAAGTTAATTTTCAATTACTTGTACAGATCACCGATCTGCCATTTTCGTTGTATTCAACCTTTGTGATCGAGTCCCGCCATGGGTTCAACAAGGTATCATGGAAGTAATATCATTCTTTTTTCCATTATAAAGAGTTCCATGCATTTGTCGATTCTTGGTGGTTTAACATGTCCATTTGGAATTTGAATTGTCTTCGTGATGCAGCAAACAGTGTGGTTATACTTCAGGGACATGATAAAAGGAATTGCTTTATCTATTGTGATTGGTCCTCCCATTGTGGCTGCCATTATTGTTATAGTACAGGTACTGCCGCATGCTTTGAATTAAAGGATACTTTCTGTTGCAGTTATGGTAAATTCAAGATTTAACATGCTGTAGCCCTCACTTGTTCATCTCATTTGACATCAATCTGTTCTTGGATCTCCATCTCATTTACTTTTGCTTGTGGTCTGTGGATGCTCCTTACATGTGCATTTTAGAGGCTGGTCATATTGTGCATTCCAGTAACAGTATAAAGCAATTCTTGATTTGCAGAAAGGAGGTCCTTACTTGGCAATTTACTTATGGGGATTTATGCTGATTTTGTCTCTTGTTATGATGACTATCTACCCAGTACTAATTGCTCCACTTTTCAACAAGTTCACTCCGGTAAGTAGTACATCAATTCTCTCTTCCCCTCAAGAAGAGGAAAAACATATTTCGCGCAGCTCCAATGTGCTGATTAGGTTTCCTTTCGATGAGTAGCTTCCACAGGGAGAGCTTAGGTTGAAGATTGAGAATCTTGCATCATCACTCAAATTTCCCCTAAAGAAATTGTTTGTTGTTGATGGGTCCACAAGGTCAAGCCATAGCAATGTGAGTACTTTGTTTATTATAGTGATATATGCGTAGTAGTTATACATGTATGTTGGTTGAGTTTTACTTGTTGCAAATTCATGCTGCCTAGGTTTCATAGGTTGTGTGGTCCAAGATCCAAGCTGTTCTAGTAGAGTTTTAGATGATAATTTGGGTTTTTAAATTGGGCCAATTTTGTTCTGATTCCAGTTTGAAGACTTGTAATCTTCTTGGTAGTCTGTGATAGCTTTTTGCGGCACAGACAATCAGAGTTTAGATGGTTGTGTTAGAGTTTCTCCTCTAAGATCTTTTGCTTCAATATCTTAGCTTTAACTAAGGCAGGTTTGCAATAAACATCTCTTATTTGCTATATCTTTCTTTTGTACCTTCCTATTTTGTCATATATTTTGGAGATGAGGGTGTGTGTTCTGTTTTCTCTATGGTTTGTAAGAGGTTTAGTAAACGTATTCTACTTTCATCTTGAACAAATCGAATATGATAAACAGCTAAGGATGTACAGGAGCTAACTCGGTTCTGTCTGTAGGTGTCTTTCTTATTTTCTGTTTTGAATTTAGTTTCATTGATAGTTAGTTATCTTTCAGCTAGAAAAGAGTGTTCAATTTCATATAGCTAGTGTACTTGCAATGATAAACAATGGCTGAACAAGTCCTCATTTTCTTGCATTTGTATATAGTGAATGGTAGTGAGATGATACAACCATGTCCTACGGAGAAACTATTGATAGACTATTGTACAATTTAGTTGCTAACTCATTTTGTGCTTTTTGGGGAAAAAAATACATACAAAGATTCTTTTATCAGTTTCAAAAAATACACAAAGAATTTTTCCCCTCTGCTGCCTTTTGAAGTTATTTTTCTTACGCTTTCACATTTGTTGTTGGAGTCCAATATAGTTTTCTGATGCTCACTTTGATTTCATTTTTCAAGTTCAATGGATACAATAATCATATACGATAGTTCTCTAGTCCTCATCCCATCTACATTAACCACATTATATTATTAGATGTGTCGTTGGCTAGGATTCTCACACAGGTGTATGTAGAAGTGTGCCTACACTTCCTGGGCTTTATAGATACAAAACAGCATTAACGGTTTCAGGTTCCAGCTTGTAGTGACCAACTTATTCTTACTTCATGTAGAAAGCTGAGCCGTTTTATCATATTAGATTTTGGGATATTGTAGTTTCTGGTGGCAAAAGGGATATGAAAATGGGTATTGTAAATCTCTCTGCCCACTCATTTGTTGGAGTTATGTCATGTGTGACTGAAATATTGATTGTCACAGAGGGTATAATATTGTTCTGATGTTTTCCTGTAGGTTCCTATTTGTCTTATCTCTTGTATACCTATTTATCGATTATCTTTTCTCTTAGTCCATGGGCTGATCTTGTATCTGCAACCATTTGCTAGGCATACATGTACGGATTCTTCAAGAACAAGCGCATTGTCCTCTATGATACCCTCATCCAGCAGGTGTGGTGTCTTTAAAACCTGGTTTTTCTTCTGGTCTTCTGCTCATTGCTATTAGTGATGAAGTTATGAACATATAATCAACTTCTTGAATCTGTTTTGTTGGTAAAAGGTTGTTCCAATATGTTCTTGATTAGAGTGAAATAGCAACGATAAGGGTTTATGAGTTTTCATGCAGATGCTCTACCTTTTTACTATTGCATAAACTATAACTTTGTTGGTTCCTTCTGAGAAGGTTCACCATAACAGATGTCTGCGTGATGGAAGGAGTGTCTTTGATTCTGAGAAAAATTGAAGATGGTAAAATATGTTACTGTGATCATTTTACCAAAACCAATTTTATGTCGCATTTCGGGTGGACTGTATGCTAATGGCTGTTAGTTCATTGAAAACAATTTCTGCTATTTCACTGCTTTAGTATTGAATGTCCTCAAGGAGATATGCTAATTTACCGTATTTGAGAGTTGTGTACTCCAGCTTAAGTTGGAGTTATATCTTGAGGAATGAATGTATACAGGTCCAATGTCATTATATGTTAGGACTCTTCATTTACATTTCTAACCAATTAAAAATGATATCTATTTCTTTGAACTGATTGGGTGTTAGAAAGATGTCTTTACCAATTACCGCACGTGTCATATGATAGTCACTCCTTATATGTGGTATCCTTGTAGCTAGACTCATGAAGATACATATACTATGATACATGTCGAAAATTTTGGCCAACACACTCATTTTCTCCCCATTATTTCTTTCTTCTCCTTTTATTATTTTTCTGGCTTTTAAAAAATGATTCTCTTTAATTCCTTCTTGTTTGTATTTTGGGTGTCCTTTAATTTCACTTATTTATGCTCTGTAGTGCAAGAATGATGAGGAAATCGTTGCTGTTATTGCACACGAGCTTGGTCACTGGAAACTTAATCACACAATGTACTCCTTCATTGCTGTTCAGGTAGGCCAATTGATTCCTGAAGCCCATGCTTTCAGTTATTCATATTTCAAGTCTGTTCGCAGTTCTTTAGGGTGGGTAGGGTGCAGGAGGGATTCCCATCTCTAGCTGGCCAAGAAAGTTAATGAGGTCACTCTAGTCAATAGCAGAACCCCTGACCACCCGCCTGCTAGGTCTTGCTCTTTATCGATTTTATTCTCCTTTTTTTTTTAATAACCGATAAATCCGTTCGTGACCCGCCCTTTGAACCAATCACAGCCTTCTAAACTCGGTGGATAATGGGCCCGCCCCTCTTTATTCTTTTTTTTCTCGATTAAGCATATTCTGCTTCATCACATTTTATGTGATTTAATTTGTGTTCGCATGGAGACTCTCGGGGTTAGTTTGTATTACATCTTAGATTTTGGCAGAAGATTATGTAAGTATAAAAAACAAAAAAGATCCTTTTATGGAAGAAGATAATGCCAAATTTTGACGAAATCATGTGAACCATCTTAGATTTTGGCAGAAGATGATGCAAGTATTAAAAAAAAAAAATCCTTTTATGGAAGAAGATGATGCTAAATTTTGACGAAATCATGTGAACGCCGAAGGACATCCCTATTATTGTCATTATTGTGCGTAGAAGTGTGTCGAAAACTCATGCCCAGTTGTCACAGAAATGGGCTTAAGGAAATTGTCAGATCAAAGTATATTTGGAATCGTGGTGAGGTTGGTTTGTTACCTGCCCATTTATCATTTTGTCTGCTGGTTGGCTTTCACCTCGGTATAATGAATGGTAACTATTGGTTGGTTTGAATTTTGGATGTGTGCTGTAATGATTCTGAATGTGGTGTGGAAGTTGTTCATGGGATTTAAGCACCAAAAAAAGTTGCATATGGAGTTTCAATAAGTTTAGTAGATAACATTTTATTTTTTATTTTTTGTGTGGTTTACTAGTAAAGTATGCAGGAACATTAGTTTTTAGATTAGTTGGGTTCCTTAAGACATCTTAGTTCCTTTTATATATTTTAGATTTCAAACATGTTTGATTATCTTTCGGGTCCCTTTTTTTAAGAAGTTGGAACTGCTTGTGACATGAAATGTTCTAAATTCTGAGAACTAGCTCACACATCTAAGGCACCAATGAGAGCACTCTTTGCAATTTGCAGCACAGTAGCTCTTTAGGAAACTGAACTTAGTCTAAAATCGTTTTAGTTTTATGATTTGGATGCTAGAAGCTCTTCAGGAAACTGAACTTAGTCTAAAATCGTGTTAGTTTTTTATTTGAACTTGCTAAAATCGTTTTAGTTTTATGATTTGGATGCTAGATTTTGGTAAAAAGCTGCCGTTCTTGTTTCTCACGTCGTGTGGTCATACAAAAACTTACAATGTCATCTACCATACAAAATTATTTTTGGATAATGGTGTAAGGTATTATTCATGAAGAAAAGCACTAAGAAGCGCCACAGATGTTTGCAAGTTGTGCAGGAAACTGAACATGTCTAACAAGGCATTTACATCATTTATGATATACTGCCTTCACCAAAAAGATAGCAATAGAATAGACCTATAAGTAAGGCTAAGTAGATTGTCCTTTTTACCTTCAGCAATACTATAATTCCTAACCAAATTGTCCACCAAGTGTCGCTGGGATAGTGCTCCAAATGTTCTTCTGTGCTCGTTTTTAGACCTTTACAGTTTCGACCTTGTAATAACTCCAAGTGGTAGGAAGCATTATCCAATGGATTCTAAGAGTTTGTAAAAACAAAGACCATAACTGATAAGTGATTCTACAGTGAAGTAATAGGTGATTCACATCCTCCGTATATTCCATTTGTCCACCATTAAATCACTCTGTTGAATGTACAATTCCTATGTGTTTTGATAGTAACCATAGGACATAATTTTACCGTGGGAAAGAACATCCTTATGCATTTGCATTGTAAGTGATTATATGTTTTTGAAGTATAGGACCAGTGTAAATAATGTGGTAAGGATTATTTAAATAAAAACCGCTGAGGGTCCTGTTAAGATGAAATAAAAGATCTCTCTCCCTGTGATTCAATGGCCCGAGAAACTAATCCTAATGTGCAAATATTTATCCCCTTGCTTCATACATTCAAGATGAAAGAAAACCTTAGAGATTCGCCATAGAATTAGGTCTACTATAGCATGTGGTCCAGATGGTATCCTAATAAAGGTTTTGACTTTTGAGGTACTTTGGAGAGAGTGAAGTTGTATGACTAAACAAGCTTTTAAATGTTATATTGTGAGGAGTGAAGCCATGTCAAAAGAGTTTTGATATGTATGTGATATGTATGAACAAAAGATATATTTTAGATTGTGCGAACTATCATGGGATCAAACCTATAAGTCATACGTTGAAACTTTATGAAAGAGTGAGAATACATCGACTTAGATATAACATAAGGGTGTTAACATGTTAACAAGCACCTCTAGAATTAAGTTTACTTTATGAAAGAGTGAGAACAAATGCGAATACCAACTTGGTGGATCTATCATCTGTGTAGGTTATGTTTTTGTGAAATTTACAAGGAGAAAGGGGTATCCACGTGAACATCATTGGTCAAGTGAAACGATAGGGTGTGTCAAAGAGAAGTCATTGGATGGGTGCTTAAGAAGAAAGAAATTTATATTTCTTTTTGATTGCCAATTTTATTACTCTATGTCAAAAAGGAATTTATGTCAAATATGTAAATGCTATAAAGGATTGATATGCTGTGAAAGATATGACAAATGAATGCACAGAAGTGTGAGTGGAGATGCAGAGGAGTTCTCATAACTTTGGGTTTGTACCAAGGATCAGCCTTGAAATTGTATCTATCTTGGCATGGATAAGTGAACCAAAAAATGTGGGTGAAGTTTTACAGTGTATGGTGTTTACATATGATATTGTATTAATTGATGAATCCTGCAAGAGTCAACAAAAAAATGGAACTACTGACAAATCACTTTAAAGTAAGAGTTTTGGGGTGAGTATTTAAAACAAGTTAAGATGCACTACTAGTTAGCCCCAATAAGAAGAATGTTAGTCAGGTGATATTAGAAGGGATTTAGTGTCTAAATGCACGCAATTCAAACATTTAGGTGTCTTGGCTCACTCTTGCCGGAGGATGCCACGACATAGTAAGACGTGACACATAGAATTGAATATTATGATTTCATTTCCATTTTTTTAATGTAGAATGATTGAAATGGATAAATATTACTAGAGTGCTATACAAAAGTAACCCGCCTAGCTCAAGTGGCAAAAGGTGGAGGATTTGTGGCTTAGGTCGCAGGTTCAAGCCCCACACCATGCAAAGCGAAGCCCGGTATTTAAGTGGAGAAGGGTAGAGGGGCGGGCCCATTATCCACCGAGTTTAGAAGGCTGTGATTGGTCCAAAGGGCGGGTCACGGACGGATTTCTCGGTTATCAAAAAAAAAAAGTAACCCCGCCAATAAATATATATAAAAAGGCATTGTTTTATAGAATCTTTATAAGACCAACAATATTATATATCTTACTGTCAGGTATCCAAGGCCCAATGTTAACATAGCTATGCGGTTACACTAGGTTGGACATGATAAGTAGTGATCACATTTGACAGAGAATGCTAATACTAGCACACATATCATAAATGAGGAATGATCACGTTAGATAGTTTAGTCATGTCCTAGGTAAATCCTGTATGCAGCCGTTTGTAGGAGTGATTATGTAATTTTTGAAGGTGCTAAAAGGAGCAATTAGTGAGGTAGATGTAATATCACATGAAGGGAAGTTGTAAGAGAAGACCTACAATTTCACATAATCAATCTATATGAGACATACGTTAAGTGTAAAATCTTATCTATGGTTACACTTATACTTGGTCGACAAAGATTTTCATTGCTGGGTTAGGAATAATGTCATGTAGGTATAACTGTGAGATGTTGAAGATAATTTGTTAGTATAAGGGACCTGATATAGCAGAACGAGTACCTTGATTTATGTAGATAACTTAATTAATCTGGTACTACAATGTAGTTTGATTGAACTATTGGTATGCAACTTTCTAGATGGATCCAACCCAGTTCCATGTTTTTGGGTTTTCCTTTCCTCCTCTTGCTTATTTTGTCAGTTTTTCCGGTCTTCTCTGACTTTCGGAGTCAGAATTTCTTGCTTCCTCTGTGCTCCTAATACAAGATATCTACTTGAAAGAACCTGTACTAGTTTCTTTGTCACAATATATTTCCTTGATCAAGTTACTCCTATCATATGATTTTGAATGCATCTGCTAAATAATGATGCTTGAACCATGACAGCCCTCTCCTTAATCGGCTTTCTCATCATCAAAGTTTTGAAATGCATATGCTGAATAATAACTTCCATAGCATGCATATGGTGAATAATTTTATTTCTCGAAGCACTATATTTTTTTCTGAGTTCCATTGGTTCCCTTTCTAACTGGCGATTTGATCGAAGATATGAGATTCTTAATAGCTGCTTGAATGCAGTGCTGAAGAGGGCCTCAGTAAAACAAATCTGTTTTGAACCCTCACTGTCATATGTATTGTTTAGGGTTGTCACTGTCAACAATTCTTTCTTGATTCTCAATTCGGATTGGGATCACTTGAGCATTTTTTCTATAGGGCCAAGTATTTTCCAACTGCCAAACAATATGAAGTCTGATCTTTTTAGTGCTAGACTCGGTTGGACAACCACTTGTACCTGGAGGAAAGTGACCTCCTCAATATTTGGGAATCTGCCATTGCAGTGTAGTTTCAGGACTATTAACATTAGGTTTATCATATTCTGGTAAAAGGTTTTGGTTTCAGTCTATACGTTGATGGTTGCCCCTGTTTTTGAACTATTGATGGTTGACTGGGATTTGTTGGTGCAATCAAGTTGTAAGATGATGTTGCAAGTTATTGTTTATGGACTTCACTATTGTAAATCTTTTGGAAATAAAATGCTGGTAAAACTAATTGACTTTCCTCAATAGCATTCAACTGGACAGGCTACATTGCTTAGTTTAAGGTGCATGGCTTTCTGACTCTTGTTGCATGACATCTGACGTTGGGAAAGTATCTTGCTTCTCCTTTACCTGATTGGAATGCCTCGCGCATATATATGCACTTAACCATGTGGTGCATACATACGTACATATATAATTGTTGTCCTTTTAGTCTAACTTAACTTTAGATTCATGTTCATCTTTTTCTGACAGAAGTATATCCCTTGCAGATTCTCACGTTCTTGCAGTTTGGAGGATACACTTTTGTGAGGAATTCAAAGGATTTGTTTCAGAGTTTTGGCTTTGATACACAACCAGTTCTCATTGGACTCATCATATTTCAGGTAACACTGGACATCTGGTCAGGAGGTGTGGCGATTAGGAAGGTTTAACTATGATAACTCAAGTCTGAAATATTGAAATCCCATTCAAGTGGCATCTTTTGGGTCACAATTACCAATTTGGGAGCAAATTTCCATGTAGAATTAATTGAGATTTTCAAGGGGCGCCTTGAAAAATTAGAAAGAAATGACCCCTTCTTGTTTTTGCTTCCGTTGTCTGAACTGTGAATCTCCATTTTTCGATTTCTAGCTCAGATCAAAATAATGGTCATGTTTCTGAAGAGGGAAGTTTTTGAACTTATCACGTAGATCAATGGGACTTGCATTTACTTTTCTCAATACAACTTTTCTCTATTCTATCATAAAAAGTCAAACCAATATTCATTTTGGAAACCTCTTGTTTTACTTATATTACAAAATGGTTCATATTTTGTAGTCATGTCTTAAAGTCGTTAATAGTAAAATCGAGATTTTCATTTTGAAATGTTCTATCACTTTAAAGTCAAATCCTGACCTAAATTGTGACTTGTACCTTAAGGTTCTTCTTCGTTGTGATAGTCAATAATTTTGTGTATGCAACCAGGTTGGTCTTCACTATTATATTTTCTGAAACACTGCAAAGAATACAAGGATTAATGTTTTTCAATTAAAAATCAATTATTTTTTTCCTAATTTATTCAATATAATGGTTATTGTTGCAGCATACTGTGATACCTCTCCAGCACCTTGTGAGCTTTGGCCTTAATCTTGTAAGCCGTGCCTTTGAGTTCCAGGTAAATTTTGGTTTAGCACTTATCTTCGATTTCGAATCATTGTTTACCCCCAAAAAGCTTTTGCTTGAACTAATGTGAAGACATTGTTTACCCTGAAAAGCTTTACTTGAACTGTAATGTGAAGACATTGTTTACCCCCTAAAAGCTTTTACTTGAACTTGATGTTTTTTCTTTCTCAAGGCTGATGCATTTGCAAAGAAACTGGGTTATGCTGCACCTCTTCAAGCTGGTCTTGTGAAACTGCAGGTTAACTTTCTCTACTTTTTCTGGAACATCTCAACTTTAATATTTGGGAACAGTTTTCATCTATCATTTTCAGTTTTTCACTATATTTTATAGAACTAGAGATTATTGGAATGTGCATGTTATCCTTTACTTTGAAGTATTTGCATGGTACTCTAGATGTGTATAATCTTGCTGGTGTCTTGCAGGAAGAGAACTTGTCAGCTATGAACACAGATCCTTGGTATTCAGCCTATCATTATTCTCACCCTCCCCTCGTTGAAAGATTGGCTGCCATTGATGAATCTGATAAAAAGACGGAGTGACACATTCATGGGAGTTTCACCGTTCAATGTAGAGCTCGTTCTATACTGCACATCTGCAAGCATAGATATTATGTACTTGCAATGTCATGTATGCTGATATTGTCATGTTATATTCACAATATAGGGCTTTAGAAGGGTGTTTGAGAGGTCGTAAGGAGAGTGGTTTTGTCATCCATGTGGTTTACATTAGTGGAAAACTTTGTCTAGGTCGAAAATTTACTCCTAACCATACTTTTGGCAAATTCTAGCTTTCTGGGAGATGTAGCCACAGCTTGAAAAAACTCAGGCCGATCACACTTGTAGCACTTGGTGCAACAGTTTACTGTGTGCAGCAGGATGATGAAAATGGTTTTTAATGAGCAAGCTACTTATATTAGTCTGATAAATATGCTAATGCAAGTTCACTAACTCTTCTAAAGGGTTCGATATTTTCGAGTATTGCCGTGGTAGGCTATGGTGATGTCCTAGCTTCTTACACATTCAAAACTTTTAACAGTTCTAGACAAATGTGGGACAGTGGAAAATAAGCTAATGAACCTAGGATTAGCATACATTATTGGCTTAATTACGGTCGTAAGCACTTCAGCCAACTAGTTTTCAATATGAATAAAGTATGTTTCGATCATGATGGTAAACTAGTTAGCTGAAGTCATGGAGCTTCTTTTTATTGTTATTCTTATGGAAAGGAGCTCATTACATATCCATTGATGTTGGTACATGGCCACTATCCCAAAATTAAGCTATAATTTGATTAACTTTTTAGGTAATTAGACAATTACAACCTTATTTTAAGTACAAAGTTACATCTGCACGTATCATTCTCTTGTCTTTACTAAAGTTGGATACTTAAGGAGGAAGAATGAAAGTGCTATACAATCATGTAGCTTTATGACAAACCAATAGTGATTCCAACAAAAAGGTAAAGTGTCATCATAAAGGTCAATTATTTCTTTGGAGAAAAATTCTAAAGATGGCACATTCACAACCAAAAACTAATGATAGTCTAACCATATATAAAAAAGTTTCCCTAATTCAACATCTATCAAGTGTTTTAAGTTGACAACCATTTGGCCACATCTAAATGATAAATTACTTTAATGATCTTCAACTAAGAGGTGGGGTTGTCAAGACTATTATTATTAAGTACCTAGTTGTTGTTTTAAATGAGTTTTTTTACTTGTCCACTATATGAAAAGTAATTTTTATTTTTACTTGTCCACTTTACACTTTGTTTGGATGGTTATTACGTATTGTTTCATAATATATTGTATTGTATTGTACTGTACTGTATTGAATTAAAGAATACAATATTTGGATAGATTAATTATTTTCCGTCGTTACATAAGGTCATACATCCATAATTTGAATAATAAACCTACTAGAAAGGTAGGGTACAAGATAGAGGTACTTTGAAAAGGTAGGATAAAAAATGAAATATGATAAGTAAATAATAAATAAAGAGAAATGAGAAGAAAATACCAAGTAATGACGCGATCACACCAAATCGGTCGTTACATAAAATAGGTCTTTTTGTTTTTATCTAACAATGAATTTAAATGATATGATACAATAGAATTTAAATAACAATCAAAATAAATATTGTATTTAAATTAACAATACAATGTAATAGAACGGATAACAACTATCCAAACATGTTAGCATATTAAGAAAAAGACAATTTCATTTTTTTATTTTACCCTTAATATTAATTATTCATTTCTCAAATCTTTAAAGATTATACACCAATCAATATGAATATCATAGCAAAATATATATACTCTATTTACTATTTCTTAATAAATATACACAAAGTCTGTTGTGGACAGGTAAAAATGAACCGAGAAAGTAAATTATTTGAGCTGTTTGATGTCAAAATCCTACTTCCTACTTGTATCCAACCGTTGGGAAGTGGGAACCAGGCAGTAGGTTTTGTATTAATAAATTGAGATATTTTAAAGTTATAACAATTCATGATATTAATATAAAATATCGTTTTAAACAATCATAATTTAGCATAATAAATCAAATAAATTAATGTTATTTTCTTCTAGTTATCAGTTAATATATCCAAAAAACAACTACTCATTTAAGAAAATATTTTTTTTTGGGTAATGCTAAATGACCAGAAAATTTGGCCAGAAATTTAAAAAAATTATAATTTCTTTTTTATTTTAAAATAAGCTGATCTTTTTTCTATTTTTTAGTTAAAAAGTATTAAAATTAATAGGGTAAAAATATTTTAAAAGGTAAAATACCATTCTGGCCAAATTTTCTGACCAAGAGGATTTTTTTTTTTTTAATGCATATAACTTATTTTATTTCTCTCTCATATCCGCATTAAAATCCTACTAATCTAGATATATGCCGTGTAGGATTCATTTAAGAAATTTTGTTTTTTAATGTATATAACTTTTTTTTATTTCTCTCTCATATCCGCGTTGAAATCCAACTAATCTAGATTTACGCCGAATACGACTCATTTAAGAAAATATTTCCTATTAAAAAGATTTCACACTCAAAAGTCAAAATTCAAACCCAAAAAACTATGTAACTTAAACTCAAGTGAATTAATTAAAATCTAACTAATCTAAATTTACGCCATATATAACTCATTTAAGAAGATATTTTTTATTAAAAATATATATATTTAAAACTCAAACCCGAAAACTGAATAACTTAAACTCAAGTAAGTGATATAGCACATAATTCAAAGAATTCCAAATTAGGACACACATGTCATTTTCCAATTATCAAGACTTTTTCTCATCATGGGCTGTCTTTATTTTGTCTCAGCAATTATAGACCCCTAAACTTTTAGATATTGTATTTGGACCCTTCTAATATTTTTTCCAAATGTGTTTTGAACTCACATTTAGTAGTAGTTTAAAAATAAATATTCATTTAAACTCAAAAGTTGAGGTTGAGATAGAGTTCTAAATTTGAAATTAAATCTATGAGCATGTTTATATCTAACTATTTTAATCAGTTTTAAAATTTATATTCAACTATTTTTTAAATAAGATAAAGATTAAAAAATAAAAACTCTCACGTCTTATTTATGATAATTTTTTCTACTCGAAATTTTATTTATATAACTTCTGAATGTGGGAGGATTTTATATCTAATTGATGTCAATATGTTCATCATTATCCAATAACAATTGAAGGCCTGCATGGTTGGCCTATATGAAGAATTAGTCATTATATATAATTCAAATACTATTTGTTGGCTAGAAACTATAGTTATATATTCAATATCGTTTATATATTAATATTTAGTTGCTCCTTTCCGTCTCTTTATAAATTAATAGCTATATAGTATGTATGTATTTATCTATTATTTTATGAGAGATATATAAATTAAATTAATTAAAATAACTAAAAAGACTCCTAAAATCTTCAAATCTGATTAATTTAATACAAACAATCAAATATCTAACAACAAATAATCTCTGCATTACAATTCTTCTCATTGAAGTTTTGATTAAATTTAGATCGCGCACTGCAGGGTTCAATCGGGGAATGTTGGAGCCTCTACTAAATTCGAATCGTGCATTGCATGGCCAGTTCGGGGGTATTGTTGTTCCCTACTCCATACTTAGGCCTCAAACTTAAGACTTCTGATTAAGGGTGAAACAATCCTATCACTGCACCACAGCTCAGGTCGGTGATGCATAACATTCCTTACATTACTTATATTTGCTTCTTTTTTCCTTGAAAAGGGGTGGGGAGAAAATGACATTTTTCAAAAAGTAAGACACTTAATTAGAAGTTTCCTAAACTTATGGGGAAATATAATAATAAGAAAAAACAGACAATATTACAAGTTGCTAGGCTGGCAGAAAAAAAAAGAGAAAAGGAGAGATTCTCGCCCGCACTCTCTCTGCCCACTTCTCTCTGTCTATAGTCACCGGAAAATCAAGAATTTCCACCGGAAAATCCCCATTTCAAAGTTTACTCTATTCCGAGACACTGCCGATAAACCAATAGCCCCACCATTAAAATCAAGAATCCGACCAGAATCTCGCCGGAAATACCCAAAAATCGCCGGAAAACGAAACCGTACTCATTAAGTATTCCCTTTTGTTAGTTTAACTCATCATATAGTAATACGTAGTAATATAACTGAATTTATTGGAAATACAGATGCACTGAAGTGATTTTGATTTACTGAAAAGATGTCTGTGTACGATGCGGCGTTTGTGAACAGTGAGTTATCGAAGAACACTTCGATATTTGGATTGAAATTGTGGGTGGTGATTGGGATCTTTGTTGGAGCTGTATTTGTTCTCATACTCTTCCTTCTGTCACTCTGTATCACCGCTTCTCGCCGCCGCACTACCACCCAAAAAGGCAAACTCCACCGTCCTATCAATTCTGAGCTTACCCCAGTTGTCTCCAAGGAAATCCAAGAGATTGTCCACCATGACACCGCCCCAGATCACCGCCCCATTGTTCTTCAGGTGTGTTCTTCTTCTTGTTGTGGTCCCAAATTTTACTTTGAAAATTTCAGTTACATACTCTGGTTTTCGTCTTTTAGCTGTTTTTTTGTGTTGATATATGGTTAAATTTGTATTTTCATTAGGAAAAATGTCATCTTTTGATAGTTTGGAGCTTTTCTGAATTGGGTATTTTGCTTTATGTAGAAACAAATTTAATCTGATAACTTCGAAAAATTTGAGTTTTGTTTTCTTATGATACCAATTTTCTTACTTTGAAAGTTCAGTTATATACAGTGCTTTTCTTATTTAATTACTATTTCATTGAGGTTGTTTAGCTTTTTTTTGAAAATTGATATATGGTTCAATTTATATTTGATAGCTAATATCTTTTTCGAATTTGGGATTTTTGTTGTATGTAGAAAGAAAAAAATCTTTGACAACTTTGAGATTTTTTGAATTGGGAATTTTGCATTTTATCAGAGAAAGATACAAACTTTGTTAAGTTAGATTATCTTCAACAAGAAATCTTGAGTTTTCTTAAAAATTGGAACTTGATTGGTGTTACCTTTATGTATCAGGCTGTGCCAGAAATACAGATCAACATGGGGAAGGTGGAGCACAGAGTGGTGTTTTCAGACAAGATGCCTGGGGCATCAAGCGGTGAGAGTAGGGCGACTAGTGGGGCTGAAACGGGGTCATTAGGGAATAGTGGGCAATTGCCAGAAGTATCACATTTAGGGTGGGGAAGGTGGTATACGCTGAGAGAGCTCGAGGCTGCCACTAATTGCTTGTCTGATGAGAATGTGATAGGAGAAGGCGGGTATGGAATTGTGTATCAAGGTGTATTGACTGATGGCACCAGAGTAGCTGTTAAAAATCTCTTGAATAACAGGTGAAAATCTCTTTCAGTGTTTGGTCACTTTCTTTGTTTATTTGCTTGTTTCCCATTTGGCTTTGCTAAAAATATAAAATAATGTCTTCACTTACATGAGATAATTAATGGCACTTAGATTCTGCAGTTGTTCCTGTTAACAATTATGATTTCTTCATGTGCACTCAAGCCTCCTACCATTGTGAACGGAAGTACTTATTCTTTTCTTGGTTCTTCTGAACTTCTGCTTCATGTGAGAAGTGTTCTTTTTTCGAAAACCAACTAGGTTCCAGGAATAAACAGATAGTTTTTTAACGTAATGCTCTCATTTAATGCTTCAACCACATTCTTGTTTAATGCTTCTACCTCCCTTAATTCCTTTGTTTGCGTTTGGAGAAATTGTCTTCCTACTAAAAATTGAAGATTCTGATCTTACATGGCAACTGTATTGTCATTTCCTTCCAATCTTAAGCTCATGATAGGAGTACTTATCTGGATAAATAATTTCGTGGAAGTTTTTAATGGGATCAATAATCTCAGGGGTCAAGCAGAGAAGGAATTTAAAGTGGAGGTAGAAGCTATTGGGCGTGTAAGACACAAGAATCTCGTGAGGCTGCTTGGCTACTGTGTTGAAGGAGCTTACAGGTATCAATTTCAACTCTATAATTTGAATTCTAAATTGTAGTTTGCTTTGAAGGGTTTCAATAGACTGAGTGTGTCTTTCTGCTTTGTAGGATGCTTGTCTATGAGTATGTAGATAATGGAACTTTGGAGCAATGGCTTCACGGAGATGTTGGGGATGTCAGTCCTTTGACATGGGATAACAGAATGACTATAATAGTGGGAACAGCAAAAGCGTACGTACTCAGAAACTTCTTGTACATATCAAGGTTTTAAAACGTAGCTTGACTGCTAGTTTTCTATGTATACCACAGTTTAGCATATCTTCACGAGGGTCTGGAACCTAAAGTTGTTCATCGAGATGTAAAATCCAGCAACGTACTCCTCGATCGCCAGTGGCATCCAAAGCTGTCCGACTTTGGGCTTGCTAAACTCCTCAATGCAGAGAGGAGTTATGTGACAACTCGTGTAATGGGAACATTTGGGTCAGTGAATTGGGCTTCTTCTATAGGATCAATCTAATGTTCGTTTTTAAGTGAAGCTATTACTTAACTCATTATTTCTGTACCAGGTATGTTGCACCAGAATATGCTTGTACCGGCATGCTTAATGAGAAGAGTGACATTTATAGCTTTGGAATACTTATCATGGAGATAATTACTGGGAGAACTCCTGTTGATTATGGTAGACCAAAAGGCGAGGTTAGTTTTTCCCATCTTTTATCAATTTATGAATATCGCTGAGTAATTTCTGTTTCATACTACTTATATTTGGAAAACAATGGCAGACTAATTTGGTGGAGTGGTTAAAAATGATGGTTGGGAATCGAAAATCTGAGGAAGTGGTTGATCCTAAGTTGCCTGAAATGCCTTCGTCAAAAGGACTCAAGCGTGCTCTTTTGGTTGCTCTTCGTTGTGTTGATCCTGATGCTCAAAAGAGGCCTAAAATGGGACACATTATCCACATGCTAGAGGCGGATGATCTGCTGGTTCGTGATGTATGTGCCATTTCCTTTCCTTTTTTTAAAAAAATAAAATGAAAACCTATCTGATAATGTCATTCCGTAAGTTTCCTGATTGTTCATCTGTTACTTTCTACAATCTGTAGGAACGTCGTATTGGTAGAGAAAGAGAATCGTCTAATTCCCACCGTGACTACAAACAAGACAACCAAGCTGGTCCCAAGTTACCCAGAAAACAATATGGTGATGGAGCACCAGAAACTAGTGAAGGAGATAGTAGTAGAAACCATAATTTGCCATCTAGTTGGAGATAGATAAAATTATAAATGAAACATATGATCATCAATATTTATATATCTAAATGCTTATCCTATTCTTTTCTGTTCTTTTTCACTAACCTTCTTAATGATTTCTATACTATTCTTTTTCTCCCTTGCAATTTTCTTTGTTGTTCACATACTCAACTGCACTTGTAATTTTCAATAGAACTTTTGTATGATTTACAAACAGGTATCTATCAGAGGCCCACTCTGGCCAGCCACTAAGTTACAGTTTTTAATATTTTGTAAGGATAAGGATTCTTCCTTCATTGTACTTTTATAACTAGTGGCCCCTATTTACCCACTTTGCCAGCTAACTTTGCTGGATCAAAAGCTCATTTAGGAACCCATTATTGGCTTCTAGTTACTCTCTTTTTAATTTCTTTGATCTGGTGTTTTGGCATGTTCTATATTGGGAATGGGGCCATGGCCATTTGTTTCTTCTTGATTTCAGTGCAATGAACATGTCAATTCCCACAGTATTTTGAAAATGACATCTTGAAGTGATTTGGTGGTGTAGAGTTGGCAATTAGGAATCATTAGTGCTAACATGGTCACACAATTATTTAGTTGATGTGTTGTACATCTTGCCTTTTTTTTTTTTTTTTAATAATCGAGAAATCTCTTAGCAGATATGATTTTGAAACTCGATGGATAATGAGCTTGTGTCTAGAATTTGATATAGAAGATATTATGGAATGGAATCTAAATGTCAGATTTCTAATACTATATAGTTGAGATTGGCTTTTAATTCTTTTTGGTGTTTATTTAAGTCTTTTTTTTTGTCCTATGGGGTTGGTTGCTTGTTTAGAGTAAGAATAGAGTAATAAATGGAACAGGTTTGTGCTGAGGATGAGACATTTATGAATTGGCAGCAAGATTGCTTGTTGCTGTTGGAAGTTAGTATGCATTCATGTGATGCTTTTATTATGCTGTTTTACTACAGTAAGATGTTTTGATTAATAAATTTGAGGGGTCTTTTGGTTCCTCACTAACTCCCATTTTATACTACCTTTTTCTTTTTTCTAAGTTTAGTCGTTTCAAAATCAACTTTAGATATACGGTATTGAAGTTGAGTGTGTCAAAGCCAAACTTAAAATCAATTTGTCAATAACAATAATAACATATCCAGTGAAATTTTATAAGTAAGGTCTGAAGAGGATAAACTATTGCAATTGCAATATTCAACAACTCATTCCATTTGTGTACAACTTTGGTTATACATACAATAATTAAGAAAGGACAAACTTTTGTTTGAAGATTTGCCAACATTAGTTACAAATAAAATAACTTGAATAGCAAAGTAAAGTGCAATTCTTATAGAATATTGGTCTAGTTAATTTGGTAATAAAGGACCAGATTTTGCTAACTCTAATTGGGCCCAATATAAGGCTGGAGGCCCAACTCTCACTTTTGGGCCGAATCATACTTGGCAACTGAACTTATTCAAGATTAGTTGACATACTAATTTAGCCCACTAAGAAAATATTGAAATTGCAAACTGTGTCAAAGGATTTTATGTGTTCAAACTTCAAAGATTAAAAGAAAAACATGACAGCTAATAGCAAAGTAGTGCGGAACATATATCCAAAGAACCGTAACAATAACAACAAGGTACAGTTACTTAAACACAGTAAATCAAAGATGATATTAGATACCAAAAATAAAAACTAAATGGATATGCTAATACTATGACGGCACAGAGCTCTGAACTCCTCAGCCAAAAACATGAATAGGCTAGTAATAAGACATGTGTTCAAGTACTTAGCCATTATTATCCCTTTGTATTATTCTCCTTTTTATGTTGAAAAACTTAGTCTTCTTCTACTTTAAAGATTTAAAAAGTTATCATTTAATTTGCTATGTATTTGCAATCTCAAAGAAAGCAGTATGATATACAAAAAATGTAAACTATAACTTGAATGGAAAAGTTCCTTGGTAGGTGATAGATACAATATAGTAATATAAATTAATTACTAAAAATGATTTAGCTTAATCTGCAAGATCATTCTTGCTATTCTTAATTAAAAATAATTAAGCAAAATTATAACGCATACTTTAATTGACCATTTCGACTTTGGTCAAAAAAATTCATCCATTGCTATTTGCTTGCTGCCTAAAATACACATGTAAGTACAAAACCTTAAAACCACCTTAAATTTTTTTCCAAATTTGCCAAAAAATAATGCAAGGATTTTTTTAAAGAATGTTCCTTCCTTTTTCATCCGA
>JAJOOF010063612.1:0-19271 GCA_029582545.1 Solanum lignicaule | reverse complement strand
TAAAACCATCAAGATACAAAAACCTATTATATCAAAAGTGTCCAAAATATGTTATTTAATCACTTTTGTGTATCATTTTACGTAAGGAGAAAAAGGGAAACAAAAACAAGTCAAAGTATCCTATTTTTTTTTCTTCCGGAAAAGGTCAAATATATTTTTGTACTATTGAAAATAGTTTACATTAGTCAGAAATTTAAGGGTGTCTACAAATTACACAACAAAAAGTCTTTTTAAAAAGGGAAAAAATTATTGCTAGTGAAATTCGAACATGTGATTACTAACTCTTTCAAGGTGTTTGAAATCCATTAAAAAAGTCTAAAACCATCAAGATACAAAAACCTATTATATCAAAAGTGTCCAAAATATGTTATTTAATCACTTTTGTGTATCATTTTACGTAAGGAGAAAAAGGGAAACAAAAACAAGTCAAAGTATCCTTTTTTTTTTCTTCCGGAAAAGGTCAAATATATTTTTGTACTATTGAAAATAGTTTACATTAGTCAGAAATTTAAGGGTGTCTACAAATTACACAACAAAAAGTCTTTTTAACAAGGGAAAAAATTATTGCTAGTGAAATTCGAACATGTGATTACTAACTCTTTCAAGGTGTTTGAAATCCATTAAAAAAGTCTAAAACCATCAAGATACAAAAACCTATTATATCAAAAGTGTCCAAAATATGTTATTTAATCACTTTTGTGTATCATTTTACGTAAGGAGAAAAAGGGAAACAAAAACAAGTCAAAGTATCCTATTTTTTTTTCTTCCGGAAAAGGTCAAATATATTTTTGTACTATTGAAAATAGTTTACATTAGTCAGAAATTTAAGGGTGTCTACAAATTACACAACAAAAAGTCTTTTTAAAAAGGGAAAAAATTATTGCTAGTGAAATTCGAATATGTGATTACTAACTCTTTCAAGGTGTTTGAAATCCATTAAAAAAGTCTAAAACCATCAAGATACAAAAACCTATTATATCAAAAGTGTCCAAAATATGTTATTTAATCACTTTTGTGTATCATTTTACGTATATATACAATATTTTTTTCCGACGAAGGGTATCGAATTGGACACCCTAAATTGCATGTGCCTATGCCCTTGTTTATACCCGTAATTTTAACAAACATACATATGTCAGTTTGAAAATCAAATAATACACCCCTAATTTTAAATATATAATTCTTTTGAAACCTACTCAGTTAATTCAATTCCTCCGATGATCCAGCCATTTAAACTATTTTCAATAGTAAATGAGTATATTTTACCTTGTTCCATACTTTCTTTGTCCCTTTTTACTTGTTCAATTTTTACTTTTTACTTGTTAGTTTTGACAAATTAAGAAAAGATAATATTTTTTTTACCTATTATAACCTCAATTTATTTAGAAAATTAATGTTTTTGAAAAAGGTAGAACCACTTTAATGACTAAATTGATTTTGAAATTATATCAATTAATAAAATAAAATAATAAACTCACTATGTCAATTATTATTATTTTTAATAGGTGTATTAGGTAAAAAATAAACAAGTAAATTGACACAGAGGAACTATTTAATACTTTAATTTTCAAATTCATAATAAGATAATTTTATATTTCTCATTCGTGTGGGAATAAAGAGAAATCATTTAAATAAATTGAATATTTTATCCATGATTTTACCTTTATATGATGTGACTTTAGTTGACTTGTTTAAATTTGTGGTCGAAATCTGTCGACACGTGTATTTTCTAAATATTAAACATTGATTAAATCAAATTTGTTTCTCTCATTTCCACTCCATGAAATCATGACGCCATTATAATAACCTTGCTAGCTTTTTGCCAACGGCGGAGTTAAGTGGGGTTTGTGGGTTCGAACGAATTATTAATTTTTTGTATTTTTCTATTTGTATTAAAAAATTAAATAAATATATATGTATATTAACTTGTGAATTCTTAGCAAAATTGATTGACAATTGAATGGGAAGGAAAGACGCTGTAAATTTAAATTAAGAACCCCAAATTCTTAATTCTGACTTCGGCTTCTCGTCCAATTATAACATCCACAGTTTATAAGATTTGTCTTACCTAATGATTCCCATCAAATATTAGAATAATTTCATCTTTGTGTTTGTATTAATATTATATTGTGTCAATAATGAACTCTATGAGTGTGATGATTAATGGCGACACTTTTGATCTTTACACTTGACATCTCTTTTGACTTGAACAAATCCTCTACTTTTTCAAACCTTTCTCAATAACTATGTCAATTATTCAAGACTAGGTTTACCTTTATGCTAGTGGATTAAATTTTGCAAGTGCCCTTATTCAATCTAAGTTGGAAGATCCTTTGAAGCTTCTACATGACTATTTTGGAAAAATTACCCCCATATATATTTAAAATACTATATTACCAACTAAAAATCTATTAATCAATGATTAATAATATAACAAAATTATTACGATTGATAACATATACGACTTAATTAACAATAAATAATTTTTTTTTTAAATCGAATTTATTTAATGATAATGAAACATATTTGTTTTGTGTTTTTTATTTTCAAAAGGAAAGGATCACAACCAATTTCATTCTCCAATTTTCAAACTTTTTCCATTATCTTCTCCATAAAGCTTCTTTATCATCAATATTTTCCAACCGCAGTAGACTTGTTTCCATCAATATTATGAGTCCGATGCCAAAAAGGTCGTTTTTTTCTCGAAAATGCATAAAGGGTCAATCATTTTTTTAAACCAAAAGGGACGATTGATTTAAACGGGCGCGCGTAAAAGTTAAGACAGTTTCGCTGCCGACCCAGCTAGTTCTCCAAATTCTTTTTGAAAAATATCACTGCTCTAACAGCTAGAGCTTAAGTTTTTAAAACATAAAAACGCTGCTCCAGAAGTGAGTGTGTATATTTTTTTTTTTTTTTTAAAACATAAAATCGCTGCAACAGGAGTGAGTTTCTTAAAACAAATTTTTTTCGAAAATCGCTGCTTGTGCGACGAGTTTTTTAAGCCTTTTTTTTATTTTCTAAAATTGTTGTTGTGTCAACGATTTTGTTAAAAAAATAAAATTAATTCACCAGATAAAAACAAATAAACTTGAATGTTTGATATAGCTGATTTGTTTGTAAAAACCTAGTACCAAATCATCAATATTAATAAATCCTATCATAATAATTCATAGAATGTTGCTTTAATACTATTTCTTTTTTTGTTCTTTGTTTATATACGTTTTTAAAAATACTTATATACTCGGTGTGTATTGCGGTTTATCCGGTTTATTGTGCAGAGAAGAATCAAGCTTTTATATTTTAAACAGAAGGGTTCTTACTTAATTATCACTAATAATAATTGTAATTAATTAATTAATTAATTATTTTTAAAAATAAGGGGAAAATGGATGTAAATAAGGAATTTTATATTATTAGATCATTTAAAAAAGTTAATTACAAGTAACTTTTTATAACAACTAATAATAAATTAGTAAATATATATTCCCTTTGTCCCATTTCAACGGTTGCTTAACTTAAAAAATGTCTTAAAATAATTATGGTCTCTTTAGAACATATGACTAAAGTTGACAATTATTTCTAAATTCTAACTATACATGCACCTAACATTAACAAAATAAAAAAGTGTTCAATCCTCAAAAAACATCTACTAATAAATAATGATAACTTAATAAATTATGCCTTTTTGGTACTTTTTTTAATGAGGGTGAAAAAATGAAGCTAAAACAATATTTAAAATGGAATATTGTTGGGTCGAAAGTGATTAGGGCGTCATGCGGAAGCTTACTATTGCAGATCATATGGTTGAGAAATCAGACGACAAATAAAAACATATTATTAATATAGTTTGTTCAAGTGGCCTACATATTATAAAACTACTATTGAAAAAACATAAAGATGTTTAAGAGAAAATCTTTCCATAAACAAGACTCTCTGAATGGCTACATTGTGAATGCTCTTGTGTTCTTGATATGAGAAGAGGGATCTTTAATTTATAGAGTTCCAAACTTTTTTCTTCCAAGGAAAGAATAACTCAAATAGGGAATAATATTATATTTTTCTTTCAGGAAAAGTAAAAACATTTATGGTAATGTTTTGTCTATTTTTTTAGGAAAAAATAAACTTCAAACAAGGAAAGAAAATCAGGACAAAACCCTAACAAATATAAGGAGTAATACGTAATGTATTTGTTTTGTCCTTGTTCTGTTTAGATAAGTTGTAAAAACAGAATGATAATATAGTGAATGCTGGCGAATTAAAAAAAACTTAAACAAAACCGCTAACAAAACAACGATTTTAGAAAGAAAAAAACTAAATTAAAAAGGAAGATTTGTGCATTACTATTAATTCAAAGTAAATGATATAGCTATAGTTTCATTTAATTTCAATTCGCAATAAACTTTTTGTCATTCGTCTCTTTCTCCTGAATTTCGCTCGCCACTCTCTGGCTTGTCTCTCTTCCTTTATAGAGACACAAATGTATAAATTGTATTTGTGTTTGTATAAAGCGAGAGAGAACTGTATATACAAATACAAATACATATATCTTCATCATATACACTTATAATTACACAAATTCAAATCTTCCTCTGTTCATTTCTCTTTTGCCTCTCTCTTTCTCACTTTATACAAACACAAATTATACAAAATACAATGTATAATGTGTGTTGGTATAAAGCGAGAGAGAGATTTGATATACAAATAGAAATGTTTTAAATCGATTCAATTATATACAAATTCAAATTTTATGCAGATATACAAATACAATCATTGATACATATATATAGTAGTTACATATATACAATTATCTAACCGATATACATATACAATCACTGTGATTTTACACAAATCAAATGCCTGCAATTTTTACAAATCAAATGCTCCATTGCAAACATAATTTTATATGGAGCGCAAATAACAAAACTGTAGTTATAGAGCGCTAATATGATTTTTATGTTTGCGATTCCTAAAATTTGCTCACCAATTTTTTTTATCAAAAAAAGACTCACTGCAAAAAATAAAATTAGAAAATTGAACAAACTCGCTGCTGTAGCAGCGTTTTTGTGTTAAATTTTTTCTCAAAAGATCTTGTCTTCAGAGTAGTGATTTCTTTTAGGAGAACTCACTGGGTGGGCAGTGAGATTGTCTTAATTTCTTAAGCCGTTAACGATAGTTAAAAGCAAAAAGTATCCCACTGGTGAGGGAACGAATTGTCCCTTTTTTTTTTATGAAAAGAGTGGCCCTTTTATCATTTGTTTTGTTTGTATTTTTTTTTCAATTTTGAATCATGAATAAAGGTTTGGATTCTCGTTGTACTCCCAGAAAAAGTCCTAGTTTGCGAATAGTCATGATTCGATTGTTCCACCCAACTTCAATAAACTCACCCAATCCCTTGTGAATGGTTTTAAGAACAATATGAGAAGTGACAATATATACCCCAGGGCCAGAAGGTTGCCACGAGTAAGTAAGTTTGGGGGACCGAAGGCAGTTCTCCGTGCACCAGACACGTAGCTTACCGAATCAGTTGCGACACGGATGGGAATGCATGCTACGAAAGATAGGCCGTCTTAACCCCTAGGCCACTAAAGCTATCGCTTGGGCCCCATATTTTTGGGAGCCCCCATTTAAAAAAAATAATTACTTATATATGTTATTATTTCAAAAAAAATTTATATGTAATATGAGTGCTATGATTTCTACTAAGAAAATTGCATTTGAGATGAATATAAACCTAAATTTCGTAAAAAACAATTTGATGGAAATATGGATAATGAAATCACAAAGTCCCTTGAAGAATCTTTTAGAGTTGATTACTTTATATATGTAGAGTAGATCAAACTATTTCACTCCAAAATAGATTTGAATCAATTGAAGCATATAAAAATATTTTTGATTTTTTATTTAGTGGTAAAATATTGAGATCACTAGATAATGAGAATTTTAAAAAAAAAATTGTCTTAACCTTCAACTTTCTTTAACACTTAATAGTTATTCTGATATTGATGGTTTAGATTTATTTTTTGAATTAAAAGTTTTAAGAGAAATAATATAAGTAGAAGATAATGATCCAATGAAAATTCTTAATCAAATAAAAAGACTTGATTCTTTTCCAAATAGAATTATTGCTTATAGGATAATGTTAACAGTTCATGTAACCATTGCCTCAGCCGAAATTTTATTTTTAGAAATTAAAAAATTGATTAAAATTTTCTCTAAGATCAACAGTGTCTCAAGAGACATTGAATGAATTAGCTATATTATCATTTGAAAAGAAATTATTAAAACAAATTGATTATAAAACAATACTTAATAACTTCACTTCTAAAATAGCTAGAAAATTTTATTTTAAATAAAAGTATATATGATGAAAAAATAATAATATTATGACCCATCTCTTAAGTTTTGCTTTAGACCCTCAATATTGTTGAGTTGGCCCTGTATACACCCATGGAAATAAGTTCTACGCAATAATGTGACAAAAAGAGGAAGTCCAAGAATATCGTATTTTCTTCGTCTGAAGATTTCGACTTAGATTTAAATTTTGTTCATGATAAAATTAATTAAAGGGGAAAATGTTATAAAGGCTGAAATTTGAAAAATGAATAATTCAAAGGTTAATATGTGTGAAGGGATCAAATTCCAAAAGATGAAAAGTTGTTTCGAAGGTATTTAAAGTTCAATCTTTCTCATATTTAGTTGATTTTTCTTTCTAAGACCTTGCATGTAGTGTTTTTAGTTTTTATTTGCGAGTGACATTTATACCGTATAAAATATTTCTTACATGAATTAGGAATGAACTCAAAGTATGTTTGTTTTTCTGCAAATTAGGCATAAAGTATATTCTTATTATTTTTACTAAAAAAAATTGATTTTGTACTGAATTGATATATCAGTGAGATTTATGATTAGTGTATGTGAATATGATGACTGTTTAAAAAGAACACTTTTTTTGTAGATTCAGAATCTTTCCCTAATATCTTTTAAATAATACTTTAACTTATTATGTATACAACTGTTTGAATTAGTATTAATTCATCTATGACATTGCCATTAATTTTTGAATTATTTTTTAAGTACGACATTCTTTTTTGGTATGACATTGGTATGAAATCTGTTTTTAGGTATTATATCAGTAGTATTAAATTCTATTTTTTTCTTTTTGAAATGACATTGGTATAAAATCTATTTTTAGGTATGCTATTGGTATGGAACTTATTTAATTATGTTTTTTGGGTATGCCATTTTAAAATCTGATTTGAAGAATGATATTGGTATATATGAGACTTATTAATTATGTTTTTATGAATGATATTTGTATTAATTATGTTATAACATTTGGTATTAATAATGTTTTAATTCTCCGGTGTTAAAAACGTTATTTGACTGTATGATATTGACATATCTTCAGATTTCAACAAATGTATACAAATAGAGATCCTTTGCATTTGATAAGTCTAGCCACAAGAGGTAACCCGCCAATTAGTATATCATCAATCATATAGAGATCCTTTGCATTTGATAAGTCTGAAATAAAGGACATTTACACAATCAGGGAAACCTACAAGAAAAGGGAAGATACAAAAAAAGAACTGAACTCATGAATGTTGTCCAAATCCAAGGTCGATTGTATTGCTTACTTTAAAAAAAATACTTTTGGTCAATCCATAAGGACTTTGACTTTTATTTTTGGATATGTTGTAGACTTCAAGTCTATTTTCTATAGATTCAAGTCACTCTCCATTCGAAGTCTCCTACACCAAAATACAAACGTTTAGGTGAGACTCATAAATCTGTGAAAAAATAATGACAGACATAAAGATTAGCTTCAAAAATTGATGCTCGTCAATCCATGAGGTTTTTATCTTAATTTTATGATATGTTACATACTTCGAAGGGTATTTTCTATATAATCAAATCATTTGTCATTCAGATGTTCCTACACCAAGATACATTTTTGTGAGACTACATAGAGCTATCAGGAAAAAAAAAGACAAATCTACCAACAAACTTCAAAGTTTAATTTCCATCAGTTGAGAATGAATTTGACTTTAATTTTCATAGATGTTGTAGATATGTGAGTCTTTTTTCTAAAAATTCAAACAGATCATAATTTCAATATTTTTACAGCAAGATATGAATTTTCTACATCACCAAGCTGAAAAAAGTGATAATTTTCTTTTAAAAAAAACATTGCCTGATGGGGGATTGATTCGGTTGAACTTGAGGATGCCGCAAATTGACAAACAACCACCATAAGAGCATGAGAATTTATAGATATCAAAAGTGCATAAATTGTATTCTTACAAATTATGGAAAAATTCATGGTGAAATCAAATTATGGTAAGTTTCATAAGGAACCAAATTATGGTAAGTTTACATAGGAATCACATTACGAAAAATTCCATTGGAAAACCAATTATGAAAAAATTTCATTGAAATCAAATATGGAATGTTTTGAAAAACTTCCAATGAAAAAGATAGTAATATTTGTTTCATGAATACTCTAAGCCTTGTCATTAGAGGTTTGACAAGTCAACCACCCAAACAAGCCTCGAAGCAGGGGCATTTGTAGATAATAAATTTTTATTGATAAATTCATAATAAATTTTGGATTAATCCTTAAATTCATTATATGTTGACCAAGTCAAATTATTGATTAATATAGTTGAATTAATATTTAGGTTGAAATTATATGACTTAAATAAAAAAAGTACAAATTACATTTAGGCCATTCTTTGAAGTTGATTAGATGAGCCCACCTCATGATATTCAAGCCCAATATTCTCTAAAATTACTTAAATACCTAAATACCCTCAAAACTCTAACTTAAAACTATATAAAGCGGTCTTCATAAGACCAAAAGGATAAAAAAAGAAAAAAGAAAAAAAGAACAAAAGAAAAAGACATAGAAAATGTCTACTCTTCACTGGTGATCCGCAAGTCTTCCACATACAAAAAGTATTTCATCCATTCAAAAATAAAACAAAACTCCTGAGTTGATGATCGTAAGGAGAACAATATGAGGGTTTTTTAATTAGATTTTATAAAGATGGTAAGCTTCGCATATATTACTGAAATATAAATATCATTGTTTATCTCTATTTTTCCTTTCTTGATTGCTACTTTTTAGGAATGAAATTTAGTCGCTTACAAATAACATTACTTCTTATTTAAAAAAAATATAATGTCAACCGTGATAATTAGAGAGGAAGTCAAACATGAGATTTGATGGAAAATTAATGTACGGAGTTCTTGCTTATGGTATGCCAACTGAACTCAACAAGGTGCTGATAACGTTCTTGAAAGAAATATAAACGGTTGTATGCAATATATTTACCCAACTATGAGTCGGGATCAATCCCACAAAGAATAAAGAAGAATATTGTCAATAGTAAATATTTAAATCAGTAGTCGTTATTTAAAAAGGGGGGGGGGGATTTAAATTGAAAGAAAAATAAAAAGAATAACAATAGATTGGAACTAAATATTTATTTGTATTTAGATTATTAGAAGTAACTAGGACTGTGTTCCCCATGATTTCATAACATAACAAAAATATTGTACTAGTGATTTATTTCAATTTTTAGCATGCAAAATTAGTAAGTTAGGTATCTCCTAAGTGATGGGTCGTCCAAACAGTAAAATTTACCACACAATTGCTCGGTCTACGGGTGTGTGCTTTACTAACCCTTACACTTGACTCCAAATTATTCAAATTAGCCTTCACAGAAATGGTTCCAATTATTATATAACGGATTAACTCACTAAATTTATGTTGTTTAATCTCATTTCCCATTCGTTACTTCCTTGGTCGGGCAAGTAAGAATATTACGGGTTCTAACGCTGCGTACCAAAAAGCAATCAAAGTGAAGAAAACAATACATACATAAACTCTATTTAAGAATCACTTTTTACATTAACTTACTTCGATAATTCATCATGATTCCCAGAATCCTAGTTATGAAATTTAGCTACAAATTATCTTAAAAACACAATCAAAATTAATAGAAATAAATGTGCTTGTGTTAATCACAAAAATTTAAGAACAATAACTATAATATCTTTTAATAATCATGAATTCAAATAAATAATAAAGGAGAAGAAAGAATAAATCAAAATTCTCCGACCTATACGACAACTCTTCCAAAGTTCCTAAGCTATCAAGTTCTAAGTTATATCTTCAATATTTTCTATTATTGGTTGAGTCTTAAAAGAATTATTTATGGACTATTTATATATATAGAAAGGAAAAATTACTTAACTACACACCATTTATTATCATATTTTCTTATTTTCCCCACCATTTCAAAATATATCAAAAATCCCTTCTTTTCCTTCCATTATCCCCTTTTCTGGATACATTAATTTGAAATCTCATACCCATGATTTTTCTTCCTTTTTTCACGCCACAAATCTCTCCATAAATACATCAATTAATCTATTTTTGAATTTCAAATCTTTTCTATTTCCAATTAATGCTTTCAAATTATTCAAGAGGCAGATTTCTTTCCATCACTTCAATTTTTGATTTATTTTATTATTATTTTTAATTTTTTCATCTTAAAAAATAAAAATAAAATTACATCCACCCACTGTCCCTGTAGAAATCTTATTGAACCTTTGCAATTTTAGTTAATCATATCGTCGTTGAAAATTTTTCTTGAAAAATATTTATTTTCTATTAATGTATCTACTATTGAAAAACGTTCAAAAAAAAAGAAGAAAAAAGTTGGATCTGCCATTGCACGGCCATCACTATAAAAAAGATTTTTAATGTATCTCGTTTATTTTGAGTCTTAAATTAGTCTTTGATAGTGTTATCATTGATCCGATACGTTACTGCTACAATAACCTTTGTTTTATGCAATGTATAATGTTCATATTTAAATTATTGATACATAACTCTAATGTTGTTGAATCTTCGACTAGTGTTTATCATGTTCAATATAAATGTACTTGATACATAAACTTTGTGTTATGTATCACACACACAAAAACTAAGCTATTTTGGAACAATAACATGTATAATGTATTTTTTAAAATTTTAAAATATAGCATTTCTCAAACAAAATAAGTTACATAAATAATAATGTATCATGCACTAATTTTTTTAGTTATGATACGTAAATTCGAATTTATACTAAATGTATCTGATACTTAACAATTACCAAACAATAATGTATCAATTTCAAACTTAAAATATTATGGGCAACACTTTCGTATTTAATGTATCTAGTAAAAATACAACACTTATCAATTTAAATTGGAAGGATCTTCATGATGTATCTTCTCAAAATTTTTGATAATTTTGAATCAAAATTGAAAGGATCTTCAATGAACTAGGAGAATATTTTGAAACTCAAAATTTTCAACAATTTTGAATCAAAACTGAAAGGATCTTCAATGAACTAGAGAAGAATTTTGAATCTCAAAATTTTTGACAATCTTGAAGCAAAATCGAAAGGATATTCGATGAACTTGAAGATTCACAAAAGAAATCGTTTGTCCAACAACAATTCCATCACTTTTGTATCCTTCATAACTCACCTCGCTTATCCAAAATTTCGACAAAAGCTTTTATGAAACAGAGAGAACGATGAACAAGAAGAAGAAATTTAATTTTTGAATCTTTTGATTTGTTACACTATATGATTGAATTCTTGACAATAATTTGGAATGAAATAGCACAATTTATGGGATTTTATTTTGATTGAATCTCAAATTTTTTGACAATCTTGAATCAAAATCGAAAGGATATTCGATGAACTTGAAGATTCACAAAAGAATTCGTTTGTCCAACAACAATTCCATCACTTTTGTATCCTTCATAACTCACCTCACTTATCCAAAATTTCGACAAAAACTTTTATGAAACAGAGAGAACGATGAACAAGAACAAGAAATTTAATTTTTGAATATTGTGATTTGTTACACTATACGATTGAATTCTTGACTATAATTTGGAATGAAATAGCACAATTTATGGGATTTTATTTGATTTTTAGTCCCCCCCCCCCTCCCCCTTTAATTAGTACAATAGATGGATACTATGAGATCTCAATTTGATTTTTCAGTTTTTTTTCTCTTAATAAGTGCAACAGATTGATACATAATGTATCAACAATAATGTATCCAGATCCTTAATAATGTATTCGAAATGTCTAAAAAATATGGGATTTATGTAATTAGAAGAATAATAGGGATAGAAGGTAATTTAGGATTTACACTATGGGATTTATGCAAGTTATACATATAGAAATCCTAAATAAAGTAATTGATTCCAAGACAAATTGGGAAACCCAAAACCCAAAAAGAATATTAAAAAGAATAAATATAAGACAAAAATGATTAAATATATTTATTTTTAACCTTACATCAGGTGCACTGTTTTTTTTTCCAATGGATATTGGCTCACCAAAAGAGGAACTGAAAACCAAGAATTTCTTCAACAATGGCATGTGGATTACAGAGAAATTACTTGAAAATTTTGCTGAGGATATGAAAAATCACATTGTGGATGAACCAAGAAAGAGATCAAGTTTAATGGATGTAGACACAAAAGGGGAAAAGGGATTGGACGTCAAACATTTGGATAAAAGGATTGCCATTCAAAATCTGTCTTTTTAAGAATATAGATGAACATTGAATCCATTTATTTCTAATTGCTTTCGACAATTCAAAAGATGTGGAAGTACTTTGCTTCATGTGTATGTTTAAATATCACTAGAATGCATTTATAACAACTTATTATAAAATGGTGGAAAATGTCAACTTCTATGAAGCTGCGAAGACTATTTAAAGCAATCTCAATCATTCTCATGTGGGAACTATGAAAGAGGAGGAATGCCAGAAGACATGAAAAGGATGTAAGCTATTACAAAGTGGTGCAGACGTGTGAACAAACTATTTACAAGTACAACAAAAATAAACATCCTTGAATCCCACTTCCAACACAATGGGGAGAACTGATAACTCTTAAACTACTATCTAAAACAAATCCAAAGAGTAAGCGATCGTCGTTAATAAAAATATCCAACTAAGAGTCGAGGTCAAATCCCACAGAGAGTGATATAGTGCAAGGAATTCTATCAAGAAATTGAGAATGTAAATTAATTCATTTGTAGTAATTAAGAACAATGGGTGGATGATTCTACCAAATTTACGAGAAAGAATTTTTGTACCAAGGTTCACAATTAAACTAAAACTTCAGAAATTCATGTAATTAACAAGCAATCTAGGGGAATTTGAAATTGATGTTATATAGGGGTAATTGTGTTACTCAATAGTGCTAAACATTCATGGATAGAATAGGTCATCTTCAATGATACTAATCTCCTTTCGATATCATAGCATCAAATCATAAATTCTCGTTTTGGTCTCATCTATATGCATAACTAAATAACTTATTACCTTACACTATTCTCTCTTTCGACCAGAATTAGGAAAAATAGATCGGATCCATAATCTCCTTTTCAAGCGAACAATAGTCATCAAACCTAAATTGCAAGTATCAAACTAATTATCCACTCCAATCGATCTCTTTAGAGAATCAATCAGAGATCGGAAATAGGATTAAGTTTGCAACCTTACTCCATAAGTTAACCCCATGCTAATTAGCCCAAATCCATGGATGAACAACAACAAAACAGAGAAAAATACAATACTCACTATATTAAATCAACAACCAACCCCATAATTACACCTCTAGTCTTTGAGGTTTTAGTCACCAATCACAAAGTGTAAAGAAATTATACCTTTCATGATAGCAATCATGGATAAGATGAAATTAAGTAACTATATGCAACACCCACTTTGATTTCAACTTCCAATGGTAAATTTTTAGAACAAAGTTGAGAACCCACAAACTAAAGATGTTATTCACAAAGTAAAATATTTCTCTCTCAAGAAAGGAAAACTCCCAGTTGAAGACTAACTAAAATTCCCTTTCCAAAAGCTCCTTAAAAACTCTCTCATTTGGGCTATGTATAGCTTCCCAAAATGGGCCCAAAATTCACTGTGTGACCCAACGACCATGGTAGTCGGGTTTGACAAGCTGATTCGGTGGATAACCATTTGCTTCTTAGCTTGCCTTTCTCTTGATTTAGGCTTTCGGTGTTTGAACCTCAGTCGGCTAGCTCGTTTGAGTCTGCCTTTTACATTCGACGAATCACCGAGTACCACATTTAATTTGTTTGCTCTTTTAAGCATTCACTTTTCCTCCATGTCATGTTACCTTTGGCGATGTTCAGCATGTTCTCCCTTTTGCATTCGGCGAGTGGCCTTTCCTCTTTAAGTTCACCGACCTGCCTCAATCAAGTCAAGTGTTGAGAACTGTCACTTTGGGCGAGGTCTTGGGAGATCTGCGTTTCTTGTTAGGCGATCAACAAAGTAGAGTTTACTCTTCTTTCCACGTTTTTGTCTTTCTTCCAAATATTCATCATTTCCTTGTCCCTTAGCCTTCATAGCTGCAAATCTTCCAAATATCATTAGAATAGGACATCATTAGGCATTGTAGACACTAATTTTTGAATTAAATAGGTCTCAAATGAGTGTAGATCTACCACTCGTCAAGAACTTGTAAGATACCTTAAGCACTATAAACCTAAGTTATACTAAAACGCATTAAGATGAATATTACCAAAGATAAGTTTGGTGAAATGTAATATAGACAGAGCCTATAGAGCTTCTGTACGAGAAAGTTCCTATGTATTTTGTATGAGAAATAACATTGGGAAATTCATAGATGTTGATGCACATGAGATAGGAATCACTACCAACATCAAGATAGGCATAACAACTATCTTAAATCCCCTAAGATATTACGGTAATACTCAAGAAAAAAAAACATCATTTGGAATATTGATTCTCTCAGCCTCAAAAGAATGCTAGTAAGAGAGCGAAAAATTCTAAAGGACATAAAAAGAATAATGGAGGAGATACACCAATAAATGGGACAATTTTAGGTAGAAGCTCATCACATTTTCAAGGAGGCGAGTCAGTTAGAAGATAGTATGGAAAACAACACATTCAATCAAACCGGCAAGGGAAATTACAATACATTCAAACATCTACCAAGCAGATGCAAGAAAATATTAAACAAGCACAAAGCACAAATTTCAAGCATAAGAATTAGAACAAGGATGATAAATGAGAATACCAATCAACATGGATCACATTAATGTGAACATCACAAGGTCTCTCATAGATATGTTATTTACATAATCACGTTTCAGTTTTCCCACTACATGAGCTGCATAATTGTGAGTAAAATTGTAATGACCCGGTCGATAATTTTTTGTTTTACCATGGAAGTTACTGTTTTTCCCTCCCGTGATTAACTCTGAGTCTCCTATTATTGAGTTTTAACAAGTTGGTTTTGAACTTCGAATTAAAAATCGAGAATTTGGTAAGTTTTGAGTTTGAAAGGTTAAAGTTGTTAAAAAGTGGTTTTTAGTGTCTTTTGGAGTTCTGATTGTCAGAATGGAATTTTGTTGATTCCATCAGTCCCAAAATGTGAAATCTAATTAGGGAGAGTTTTTGGTTTCAGATTTTGAGTATTTTTGAGGATTTGAGGTTCTAAGTTGTGAAATTATGGAAATTTAGCCTTTAGATTGACTTTGGTCAACATATGGGGTTTGAATGCTCGAATCAGAATTCTGAGAGTTCCATTGGATCCGGGGGATGATTTTAGCCCTGGTTGGGTTTTGGTTGATTTTTGAGTGGTCCCGAGCTTAATTTAACCTTTTTAGGCATGATTTAGTTTCTTGTGGTTTTCACGGATGTTGGGTCAAAGAGACCTCAGATCTATATTTTGACAGTTCTATTGAGTCTAGAATATCAAGTATAATTTATTTGCATAGGTGGTTTGTGTACACGGGGTTCTGAACGAATCCCAGGGGTCCTTTCAGTGTTTTTTGCTGATATTGTTTCTAGTGTTGCAGTTGCATCCGCTTGCTAGATCTTTAATCATATAGTTGTCCCCTAAGCCCCTTTTGCCTATGTTGTCTAAGTCTTGGATAGAGTACATTACCTCTCTTTCTTTGTTTGAATGAAACTATCTGATGTAGTTTCATCTTAAACTGAATGTAATAAGAGTTCCTTCTCTTATGCGGAACCTGGTTCGCTTTAGCGATGATCGCTTAAGAGGAACGTAGTTCACAAAAGCAAGACTGGCCTTTTAGGCGGGGTTTACTTAAGCGAACCATAGTTCTCTTTAGAGATGTTCTCTTAAGTGGAACTTGGTTGCAAAAGCGAGACCCCCAGCTTTTGTGGGGTTTGCTTAAGCGGAACCTGGTTGGTTTAAGTGTCACCTGAGAGGGTTTTTGGCCTGAATATTTTGAGGTTTAAGCCCCATTTCACAATTTTTGAACTTGGGGAACCCTTGGTGGCAAATTTTGAAAGGATTTTCTTTGCTAGATCAGTTGGTAAGTGTTCTTAATCCTAAACCTTCATTTTCCATTGATTAATTATGTGTTTTAACATCAAAATATGAGGTTTTGATTGGTGAATGATGAGGTTTTTCAAGAAACCAAGTTCTTAACTAAAATGGAGTGTGTGAACTTATGTCAAGTCCTATTTCGAAAAGATTTTCCCTAGTGAGTTCCTAAAGCCTTGAGTAATGTTTTCAAGTATTAAATTTTGGATTCAAACCTTATTTTTAGAATCGGGTATTGTGTTGATTGACCCACCTTTCAAGGAAATTGTTGTGGGTGTTGTTGTTTCTGGAAAGTGATTATGAATACTTGCTTGTTTATAGATTATGTGGCTTTGGAAGTGATTCGGAAGGGGAAGAGTCAATATTGTAGTGATTGTTGATTGATTAAAGGCATGTAACTTCCTAAACCTTGTATTCTAGTTGAATTCGTATGCTTCCTTCATTGATTTGTGATGAGAGTGATGAGGATGAGGTCAAGGGGTTAAATTTTCCACTTGTTATATCTAAATGAATAAAAAGGGGTTAAAAAAAAAAGTCTATATGATGGAATGTGAATTGCCTTATTGTGATCCTCTTTGATTGTTTGATGAAATGCTTAAAAGTATGATTATGGACTTGAATTGTATGAATTGTTGTCTCTTCCATGTTGTGTGATATTGCTTGTGTGCATTGACTGTAAACACCGTGATGAGACATGTGATGATGCTATAAAGCCATTGGGAAATGGTTCCAGCTAATGATGTGATATAAAACTGATGGAAAATGGTTCTGGCTTGTGATGTGATATTAAGTCATTGTAAAATAGTTCCAGCTAGTGATATGATAAAAGGTCAATAGAAAATGGTTCTGGCTATCGATAAGATATAAATACGATGGTAAATGGTTACGACTAGTGATATTCTAACGATGAAAAATGGTTCTAGCTAGTGATGTGATATAAAGCCGATGAGAAATGGCTCCGGCTAGTGATATTGTGCCGATGGGAAGTGGTTCCAGCAAAAGATTGGTCATTGTGACTTGATTTGGTTCTTATGTGTGACTTACTTGTGGATTGTGATTTGATGTACTTGTTATGTGTAACTGAACAACTTGTCATTGAGGTTGATTTATTTGATTTGTTGATTGTTGAGTTGTGATGATTGAACTGTGAATGTTGGGCATGTGAGCTGTGTATTGTAGAATTTCTAGGCTGGGTTGCACTACTACAAAACAGAGTTATAGTGGCAATTATTTAGCGGCAATTAATTCTTTAAGCTCAGATATTAGTGGCAGATGAACTATAGCCGCTAAAAGATATATTTTTAGTGACAAATACATTTTATTTGCCTGTAAAAGTCATTAATTGAACTCAACTTTCATCCTTATTTTTCCCTCCAAAATTTTCTAGTACAATTAATTATTCCCTCCAATTATTAATAATAAACTTTAAAATTTTAAAGTTAAAAGAAAAACCCTATTCTCTCTATAGTCGACTGCCTGGAAATCGATCAACACCTCTGCCATTTTTACGATAGCTTGGCTTATTCTTTAGCGTTGCCCTATTCTCCATCTTCATAGGTATATCGATCTGCACCTCTGCCATATTCAACATAGCGTTTCCTTATTCACATGGCTCTCCCTATTCTCTATCTTCACGTAGAATCAGTTTCATATTCTTCATATACATCACGTGGCTCTGCCCTATTCTCCATCTTCACGTAGAAATTCTAAGTTTTAGATTCTTCATATCATGTTCTTATTGAAACGAAATCCTATCAGATAATAGCTGCCAAAATATTTGGGTCATGTTTTGTTAACTGATTGAATAAGAATTGATTTCGGGATTCATGTGAAGTTTGAAGGTTTCTCAATTTTCTTCTGTATTTACGTTTTTCTGTAGGTTTTGACAGAATTGATCGTATCCTACACTTTGGTGTCTTCATCGGATAAACATTCTACTTTCCAGGTACTCAAACAATTGAGGTGATTTCTGATTTTGTAAGCGTAATTCTAATGTATTTACGAAGTGTGTTGTGTGATTTATGTCTACTATTAATTTGCCTGGGAAATTGATTGATATGTTTGCTATGGTTTTTGTTATGTATTCAATTCTCATGATTGTTTGTTTGAATCTAAAACAGAACACCAAACTATTTAAAAAGTTTTGTAGTTTGTTGATGTGTATGTTCCAGTTGAGGATGTTATTAAATTGGATTCTTCTCGATTTTGGGATTAATTGAAAAGGAATGTTTGATTCTTAAGATTGTTTCTCTAAATTTAGAAACTGAGAAATTTTCCTTGTTTCCCTGTTGAAGAATTAGAAACCAAAGCGAATTGATGAAACTTCATTACTTAGTCTGTGATAGTACTCTTTTACAACTATGTGATTTGTGCAATTGGTAATTGAAAAATACATTGTTCATTGCTAAATTTTTTTAGAAGTCGTCATAAAGTAAAAAAATTCAGCTCTTTTCTCTTATATTTTTCTTCTTTTCTCTGTTTTTCTGTAGCTCAAGCTAGCTGCTACAAGTTTTTTTTTTTAACTTACTGTCTGCAAGCAAGTTTCTCTGTTTTTGCATTCTCATCTTCTTGATGGAGTTGTTAGAAGGAATTTATGACTTGAGTAACATTCTTGCGAATAGAGCTGAAAATTGTATTTTGAAGTGAGAATATGTTTTGAGTGTTAGAATTCAATAGAAAGTTCATTGGGTTGAAGAAAGGGAACTAGATTCAGCTTAAGCTAAGAAAAATAAAATATAGCTACACTTCTATCCAAATGCTATTACTATTTTGGGAGAACTCTTGAGTAGCGTTCTTAAAAGTGAGTGCTTTTGTCGCTTAAAGCGAGAAGGGAAGT
>JAJOOF010063607.1:0-24213 GCA_029582545.1 Solanum lignicaule | reverse complement strand
CCCCCCCCCCCCCCCCCCCCCCCCCCCCCCCCCCCCCCCCCCCCCCCCCCCCCCCCCCCCCCCCCCCCCCAACTTGAGTAAAAATTAGTAAGTTGATATGAATCCTATCTTTCATAATAGCTCCGCCACTATTTTCTTTCGGTCATCTTTCAACATCACTAATAAATGGTTAATTTCATATATGTTTACCTACGCTAATAAATGTATGATATATATTTTTATATACCGCTTAAAGTTAAATCACAATTAATTAACATGGATCCCCACATTATTAAATAATTTAACTATAACAAGTTTACACGATTTAATTTGAGTAAATATTTAACCTGATTATTAATACCTCAAATACATTACCACTTGAAAATTTTCATGCAACAAAATAGAAAAGTAATTTCTCCGTCCAGACTACATGTTCAATATATTAAAAAGAAATATTTTACTTTTATTTATGTAATTTAAAAATTAAAGATCAATTTATTATTTAATTTTTAATTTACTTTTGTTACTAATCATAAATATTGTAACTAATAAATTTATTATATTTTAAATATGATATAATAAACTTATCATTTTATTACTAATTAGTAAATACGTAGTCAAGTGAAACATGAGCAAATTTGGAGAAATTATCTAATTACACAAATATTTCTATCATATTTATAATTATCTTCATAGTTTGATATAATTATAATTTACCTCAATATCTAACAATCCCATACCAATTCTTAAGTCAGATAAATGTGAATCATACTAGTTAGTAGATACTCACTATTTACATATATTTGGTGTGATTCACATGTATTCGGACACCAGATATACGAGTGAGATATGCGAGTGGCGAAGGAGATTTGTTTATGTATCCCAAATACATGCGAGTCCACTTGGATACCGTGCATCTAGAACAAATTATACCTAATTTTGACCTCATGTATCCTGTGTATCTCGACACACCAAAATATAATAAGATTCGTAATATCACAAACTAACATACTAGCATATATCTATGTAATTAACTCATAAGTTAGTGAAATCTCGGCAAGTTACCTAATAAAAATAGACACAGAAACACCCTTCGAGGTGGCCCAATGGTTTGGGCTTGGGACTTCCATGTTGGAGGTCTCAAGTTCGAAACCCCTTGCCAGCGAAAGCAAGAGGTTTTCCTTCTGGGTCGAGCTCGTTGCGCCGGGCTTGCCTAGTGTGGGTTACCTCTTCTATGTGGTTTGCGAGCTATTGCATAGGAGCGGGGATTTTACCCTGTGCGCACCCAAAGGGTAGCGGCTGCGGGTTTTCCTTGTCATCAACAAAACAAAAAAAAAAAAATAGACACAGAAACCACTAGAGAATGTGGTGTAGTGAATGACTTTGTTTCTTCCTTAATCAACCCTTAATTAGAGGTTTTGAGTTCGAACATTGAATATGATTTTTTTTTCCCATTGAAAACGATATCTCCGGATGAATTTTTACCTAACATGAATCTAAATTAGTCCGTCGAAAAAAAAAAAAAAGACAAAAAAGTATGTCATGAAACATATTTTCGTAGTACTCGTACTTCCCATATTTTATCTCTTAAAGTTCTTAACGCCACCCAATAAATTCGAAAATCTCCGACCATTATTTTCCCTTTCAATCTTTCGAACAAAATCCAAAACCCTAAATCAAATTTTCATTCTCAATCTTCCCATTTTTTGCCCTAAACTTTCCAATTAATTCCCTCTAAGTCCCCTTCCTCCATGAATTTCCCCTTTTCCAAACCCTAACGAACCAAAAAAATCCACAATTCACAATGTCGGAGCAGCCGATAATCACCCACGTCTCCGACACGAGTCCGTTAACCCGGGCGACGAGTTCTCGGTCGGTGACGGAAACGGTAAACGGTTCACACCGGTTTGTGATTCAGGGGTATTCATTGGCTAAAGGAATGGGAGTTGGGAAACACATCGCGAGTGATAATTTCACCGTTGGTGGACATCAATGGGCTATTTACTTTTATCCTGATGGGAAAAACCCTGAGGATAATTCAACGTATGTGTCACTTTTTATTGCGTTGGCGAGTGAAGGAACGGATGTTAGGGCTTTGTTTGAATTGACCTTGGTTGATCAGAGTGGTAAAGGGAAGCATAAGGTTCATAGTCATTTTGATCGGTCACTTGAAAGTGGACCGTATACATTGAAATACCGCGGCAGCATGTGGTAATTTGCTTTAACTCCTGTTAATTTAGTTTTAATTTGATGCCGAGCTTTGGGGCAGTGGTAAAGTTGAGATTTTTTTTTTTTTGGATTCTTTTTAGCTTGTGTAATTTAGCTTTAATTTGCAGTGAATTTCATGCTTTATTGTTGTTGTTGTTTTATTGTATTGGTTTATGTGAAAGATGTGCTGTTGCAGCTGCTATTTATGAGCTTTCTGGGAAGTATTAGTTCCAATTGTGTTGATTAGAATTTTGTTCAATCAAATCAAGTATGTTGTTTAGATCCCACTTGTGGGATTTCATTGGGTATGTTGTTGTTGTAAATCTAGTTTACCTCTATTCCTCCACCATTGCCCCAAAAATGATCAAACTCCTCTGCCTTATGTGAAGTTGTGAGAGAAATTAGTTGGGGTCGGGTATAATTATATTTCCATCCACTTTATTCAGGATTCGGTATTAGGAGTATTAACTATAGTTAGATGATATTACGCTGGTTGTCTACCTACTGCAACACTCCTTTTCATAGCAGGCTTCAGAGCCAGCTATGCTTTGGTAAGCTCGAACTCTCAACCTTCGGGTTGAAAGTAAGGGGTGCTTACCATGCGAACAACAACTCTCTCTCGTCTCTCTGCAGACTTTCTGTTGCAAGTGAAGTTAAGCAAATTATCGAGTTAGAGGATAGTTGTATCAAATTTGAAAAATAATGTGAAATCTTCATTCCTATTCACTACCAGTTTGCGGTAAAATTTGTTTTTTCTTTCTGTACCAAAACAAGTTGTATATTATTTTTAAAATATAATTTAATGAAATAATAAAAAATAGCATTACTTGATTTTTTTGTAAAAATAAAATGAAAAAGTAATATAAATTGGATCAATACTTCCAATTGAATAAGTATGAATAACGAATCCATGGATGAAGATAGAAAGTTGATTTCTACTCGTCCTTTTAATATTAATTCTATGTATGTTGTAACAATGCAATCAAGTACAATTTGTATAGAGTGTAACATTATAACCTTCTCTGTCATTAAAATCTCAACTTTTTTACTCCTTCATTCACTCTTACTTGTCGACTATACTAAAAATATATTTTCACTTTTACTCGTCACTTTTGGCATATCAATAGATAAACATATTTTTTTCACGTCTTACCTTTAGCATTAATTGCTTATATCCCAAATCATTTCTCATGATCTAAGGCTAAACATTAATTAGTATGGATATTGCAGTAAAATGCTCATATTAATCATTGTTTTTATGGGACGTGCAAAGTTCAAAATGGTCAAGTACAAGTGAATGGAGAGAGTAGATGATATGTACAAAAACATAAATAAATTATTAACTCATTTACTTCTTCACTTCCCTAACTTCTTTTGTCAGTATATTTCGACATTGAAGTTATTTCTTTGTTTTGCACCTTCACACTATTATGTTTGTGTTTTAATTAATTCTTAAATATCAATAACTATTATTTAGTAATTATTCCCTTAATTCGAAAATCAAGTCATATATCATTTTTGGGAGCTATTGTTTTTTTCAAATATGAGATTTATAAGAATATTATCAATATATATAGTAGATTTTATGATATTTCCTTCACAATTTTTTTTTGAAAGATTAAGTTAAAAAAATTACTATAAATACAAAAGCTTGTGATATAGTACCTTGGTATGTTGTAATCGTAACATTGCATAGCATAACAATCAGTGGAAGAGTCATAATTCAATAATGGTGATCAATTTATTTTTATTTTGTATGCCAAGGGGATTTAACAACTTATATAGATATAACTTTTCCCCCCCTATTTACATATGTAGTATAAATTATCAACGAATAGGGTTCAATTGAATCCCCCCGTACCCTTATGCCTCAGCCCCTGGCAACACAATGTGTTTTATAGACCATTTTTTATATATAGAATTTCATCACCTTTTTTGTTAGTTCTCACATAAGGTTATATGATAATACCTGAATTTTACAATTAGACATTATATTTATCAAATTAAACGCCGTTTATTCCAACTAATTATTATTTATGATAATTAATGATAAGTTAGCTAATTCCAACTTACCTTTCCTTCATAAATTCTTTCTCCTTTCTTTCCTTTTCCCTTCCCAAATAAAGGTCTCAACTTTCAGTAAAATGCCAAGTATGTCTGCAAAGAATGCTTAATAAAACATAGATATAAGTTTTTACGAAATATTGAGTAAATAGGAATAAAATATTATTCATACATTTGATGGAATAATTAATAAAGTCTAAAGAAATTACTAAGAATGTTCCTTTGGTGCATTTGTGTTGCCTCTTAGAAGGAAATCATATCTTTTTTTATCGACCAATTGCATGAAATAAATAAATTCTTTATTACTTACTAATTGTCATCTTTACCCCATATCAGGGCGTGTTCGGTATGGTATCTTCTCTTATTCGATTGGTAAAAACTTTTGGAAAATATTTTCTTTAGGAAAGCAAGCTTATTGGAAATAAGGAAAATGACTTTCATAGTAAAAGTAGGAAAAGCAAATCGCATGGATTTATCCCTACTCTCATTACTTGTCCCCCCTGGATCCTAATCCAAAACTCATCCCCTTCCCCAATCTGGCGTCATAATTTTATCTTAGATACAACAACAACATACCAAGTGGAATCCCACAGGTGGGTCCGGGGAGAGTAGAGTGTTTAGCTTTTAAGATTCGGGGATACGGACACCCGAGTCTGAGCAACTTAGATCTAACCGAGTCGAAGTATTTAGGGGCAATATTAGGTACTTGCTGACAATGATGCATTTCCTTTATTGGCACATGCTCTATTATTAGGTTTCTACCTTTCTTGAAATTTTCTATTCTTTGGCATGAATGAAAGAAAAAATACAAACTAGAATTTGTGTCTAGGCCTAATCGAGCTTTATTTTTCCCTTTTACTTTAAGCCTAATATTTGCTGTTACAACTTAAGACAAAATTTGCTATGTTGTTTATCTATGTGTATGCAGGGGATACAAACGTTTCTTTAGACGAGCTTTACTTGAGAATTCAGATTATCTCAAGGATGACTGTTTGAAAATCAATTGCACTGTGGGAGTTGTTCGATCTACAATTGATATCTCGAGCTTACAGCCAATCCAGGTTCCAGATTCTGATATGGGATCACACTTTGGAATGCTATTAGAGAATATGGAAGGCTCTGATGTTGTTTTCATTGTGGCTGGTGAAAAATTTCATGCCCATAAGCTGGTATTAACTGCTCGTTCTCCTGTATTTCGCTCTGAATTGTTTGATGAACTGATGGGCGATGAGCAGGAGATTGTTGTCACAGATATGGAACCCAGGGTCTTTAAAGTGAGCATCAATTTCATTTTTCTTTTTTACTTTGTTAATCGTTTTATTTTAAATTGGGTTTTCTTGTGCTGTCAAAGAAGACAGAATTTCTTATTGCCTCAAATAGTGGCATTGCTCCATCTCTCTTGCTGTATTTGTTTCTCCAAAATAACTTCCGTGTTTTGGCAGAAAAAGATCAAATTTCTTCAGAACAAAACATGAAATTCTCACTCACCCTTCTTTTTGATATATATATTCTTGTGGCATGAAACAGGCTATGTTGCACTTCATATACAGAGATTCTCTTGTAGATGAAGAGATAGAAGATACTAGTTCTTCTTGTATTCCTTCTGTGACCGATACATTGACAGCGAAACTGCTAGCAGCAGCTGATCGGTATGATTTAACAAGACTCAGGCGGGTGTGCGAATCTCATCTTTGCAAAGATATCTCGGTGAACTCTGTTTCCAGAACTCTTGCTTTAGCTGACCGTTACCATGCCACAGAACTCAAAGCAGTTTGCCTTAGGTTTGCTGCTGAAAATCTTGCAGGTATAAGAGATCTTATTATTGCAACTTGTCCATATTTTATAGTGATTTCTGCAGTTTTCCTAACTAGTGCATTTTCCTTGTCTTGGATTGCAATAAATGAAAATTGGTGGTTTGTTTAGCATGAACATTGTGCATTTTGCCTTGTCATTTGTGTCCCCCCCTCCAGTTTATTTTTTGTTCACTTGAGCAGAAAGCTGTGGAGTAGTGGACCCTTAGCATGTCAACAGTATCTATCGGATCTATCTTTGTCTGTATAGTTAACCATTCCCATGTCTCTCTCTTTGCTGAGTTTCTTGCCTTCTCTCATTTCCAAAACCTATTCAGTAGGGCATTATGCTTCTTTCCTGAGGCTGACTATATATTTTATGTCTGATAGGACATAAAAGGAAATAAGTCTTTCTTCTTTTATTGAGAATGCTCTTCTTTTTCTTTTCTCTTCTCATGGAAAATACTGAAAATTGAGAAGTGCAGCTACCAGGTGGAATAAGAGCATTTTGCTTATAACTTTTCTAAATTGAAGCTGCTTTAGAGTATCGTAAACAACAACGACAGACACAGAAGCTCTACCTGATTCCTAGCTAAGGGTTTGCTATATGAATCCTCAGTGTCAATCTCACTCCATTTGGACCTATTTCATTCCTATATTCAATAATTTGGGATTCTCTCGCACTTGAAGTATTAGAACCTGTTTGGATTGCCTTTTGATTTTTGACTTATAAGCCAAAAACCATAAGTTAGAAATTCTTACTTATAGCTTTTGTCATTTTAGCTTAAAACCAAGTGTGCTTATAAGCATTTTTTAATTTACCCAAACACTCCAAAAGTGCTTAAATCACTTGAAATAAGCCAATCCAAACAGGCTATTATTTGGTGAATGAACTAAAAATGATGAAATGAATCACATAGTTTATTTTAATTACAAACCTGTTTTTCCATCAAGTGGGCTCTAAAAGAAGTCTCACTGAGCAAGTCATGACACTAAGTGAGATACTGTTATAGAACTGATCCAAAGAAAAAAAAACTGACTTAGTGCTATAGAATGTCGCAAAAGAACGTGCATATCCCTTTGAATGTCCCAAGTGTCTCGAGCATTTGTTTGATGAGTTGCTGCCCCCTTGGGGAGTTTAGCTTCAACTATAACTAGTGTCAAAGTTCATTTGGGGACCTTTCTATGTTAAAGGCTATGGTATATGGAAAACTGCAGCCTGCAGGTGCGTTTTCTGCGTGCTTTCTTTGCACTGCAGTTTCCCTCATCTATTTGTTGGCATATTTCTGCAGCTGTCATGCAATCTGATGGATTTGAATACCTTAAGGAAAACTGCCCTTCTCTTCAGTCGGAGCTTCTTAAAACCGTTGCTGGTTGTGAGGATGATTGTAGCAGTGGAGGCGGAAAGTCTAGAAGCGTTTGGGCCCAGCTTTCAGATGGTGGCGATACCAATGGCAGGAGGGTTAGGCATCGGACCTGATTTTAGATAGAGAACCGTGATTTTATTGTTCTGTATATTGGAAGATGTGTTGAAAATGTTACAGGAAGGTAAATGTACCATAGTTTCTGAAATACCGACAAGTCTGTTTGTAATACCAGTATCCATACTGAGTTTTTAAACATTTTTGCTGACACCAAGTTTGGGTTTCAGTAGACTATTTAGGGTTAAGATGTGATTCTGGAAAGTCGATACCTTTGCTGTTGCCATTATAGCCTTTGTAACTTCAACCCCTGATTGGAGGATACTCTTGTTTCTACTTCACAAGTGCTGCTTTGTAGAAAAACGTTGCTGCCTCTTCTCTGGTTTAGTACCAAATTTCTGAACTGCTATTGCCTATTTCCTTAGCTGGCATGGAGCCGTTGCTCCCAGAACTCTGTAAGACTAACTCTTAGCTTCAAAAATTTTACTGGTTGTGTTCTTTACCTTTAGTGAAAGTCAGATCAGACCTGTCATTTAAGCTGTTGTAGTAAGACTAGGGAGAAATGAGTTGATTCTTCTGTTGATATATGGGTTGTTTGGTTGATTCTTTTTTCTCATATCTGTTTGAATAGTGGAAATGGAGATTTTGCCTTATTCTGTTTTTCGTTATTCTGGTATTCAACCCAATTTATCCAAATGTGTAATTTTGGTCCTTGAACCTATTTTGTGGAAGTTCAAAACTTAGAAGTCATTATTAAGAAAATTAAAGATATGAGCTTTTACGAATGTTAAATTTCCTGCCAATGCAATGAATTCTGTATAGAAAATTAAAAACACACATTTTCGAAGTGGAGTTAAGCAGTTGTGCCATTATATTGAGGGGGAGCGCTAGCTAGATATGGTAATGGTAAGAGTCACTTGGATATATAGCTATGTATAACTATGTAGAAGGTAGGGCGGATAAGTTTTGCGTACATTATATCCTTTTCAAATCTCGCTTGTGGTTACATTGGGTATTGTGTTTTTGTTTATAGTAAATCAAATAATCTAAGTTTAGAAGAGGTTAAGTGAAAATCACATCATCGTGGTGTGAAAGATTTTTGTTTCAAGAATGTGATTGAACTCTTTTTTGGTATCCCGACAAAAAGCAAGAACTTAGTGCACCAGACTATGTTTTATTTAAAATTAATTGTTTGAGCTAACTGGTGCATCTATGCACTGGAAGTCATTCATCCTGTGAGATCGACTGCTTGTTTTTGATATAGATTATCAAAAAAAATAAAAAGCTAGCATATCCCATAGTTGATTTACAACAGCAAACAACCACACCCCTCAATAACAAGCAAGTTGAGGTAGGCTACATGAATGCTCACTGTCCATGTTGCCTTAATTAAACATGTCTCAGTCTAATATTTTGAAAACTGCAGTCCAATTTGATGCCACATAAAAAAAAAATTCATTGTTTTTGTCTCTAGATTGCCTTAAACTGATGCACACAGGGAAACCCAGAAATGGATAGCTGAGATAACCAACTTTTGTGTCAAAAGACGTTATCAAAACTATCATAATCTCATTCGGGCTGTAGCCTACACGGCTGACATGGCATCCCAAGAACAAGAATTGTGTCCACTAGCTTGACCTGATGATGTGGCTACTGCATGGATTTGCTTGCAATCCCAGGCACAATCATCGAAAAAGCAAGAAATAAGAGTATCTTTCGAAGCCAGATGGTTATTAGCATGCTGTGTCTTGGGACTGGAAAAGATCGTCTGGTTTGATGTGTCGACTTCCTCGTCCAAGGGGGCTAGATCGACAATCTCTTGCTTAATCTTGCATCCTTTTAACATATCATGGAAGAATCCAATTATAGAAACACAATAAACTTCAACTATGCAGATAACCAGGAGTAGTCAGTAAATAAACCGTCCTCACCTGGCATTGTGGTCATTGACAGGAACTCGTGTAATGAACTTTCACTGATAGGGGTGTACTCACTAAATACTGATGCAGAGAATTGACTAAAAGGAGAGATTGGATGCCCATCCCATCCTTTGAGATCTGGACATGAATTATTGACTGCAACACCAGATGTCTCGTTCCCTTGGTGTGAGTTATCGTGTGAAGCTTTCATAGTTTGGGATTCATGAAGCACAGCATCCAGTAGACCACTGTTGCTAGGTGACAGACTACCGGATTCACTATGTCCAGCTGGAGGGGACTGAATCAGAATATCAACCGAGTCTAATGAAGGAAGAGCCAAATGAGGTGATCCCCAGTTTTCTGTCTGGTTTTGGAGTGAAGGGAGCTCCAGCTTCATTGCCCATGTGGGCTCTGAAGAGGAGTTGCCATTTAAATAGGCATGGCCGCCCGGAACTACACTTGAGAATGATTGGTTATCATCATATGTTAAATTATGACTATATGAAGAAAAACCCAAGGGTTGAGCAAGCAAAGAACTGTCATTCTGATATTGTAAGGAGTTGAGAAGATCACTATTTGAACCGGAGAACACAGATTCTGATCCTCGCATACGCTTTGAGGGATACGTTGTAGAAAGGAAATACGTACTACTATAGGGAGCTCTATGACCCTGGGCCAGAAAGTTACTTACAGGATCATTAAGCAAGCTACGAGCAGGAATGTCAGCAAGTTGTGGCGGATACAACAGATGATTGAGTTCCAATTTTTTGAACTCCACAGCAGGAATCTCAAAATTGTTAATTCCCAAGACATCAGAATTTTGCGCATCTGCAGAGGAGAATGCACCCAACTCCTCATGTTGTTTGTTCTGACTTACCAGGAAAGAAATATCTGGAGGGTAAATTGGCAAGCCTGCACGTTGTCGTCTTTTTATTCTGGTGTTCCAGTAGTTCTTTATCTCATTATCTGTGCGGCCAGGCAGCTGAAAGGGTAGAAAGGGCATAACAAAAGTTAATATTAATCATATACCACCAATTATCCAACAGAGAATTGGAAGATATCACACTCCAACTTAATAAATAATATCTCCAGCCTAACATTATTTCTCTTTAATTGTTATTGCGATAAGAGTTCAATTATGGTATTTATACAGAAGCAGGTCTCAATGTGGAAATGATAGGTTAGTGTTTTAAAGAATTTAAACCTTTTCTAGTCCATAATAGACTATTGAAGTACTATGAGCTGTGGGAGAACCTAAAGTAGAAGTTGGACAGCAAATCCGGGACCACATAAGTGTTGAGACAGATTCTTACAAAGTCATGAGACCTTTTTTAAAATGAAAAGTACTAAAAGAAGTATAACTATATAAGTTCTACCAAGAACAAAAACACTATTCATTAGCATAATCATGTGTATCAAAATGATGGAAGAATGTAACTCGGACTATTTCAAGTGACAGCAGATAGTATTAGAGAAAATCGTCTTGGGAGAAAGGGGCTCCGACAATGTGGTGTTCATTATTTGTAACTTCAGTTCTCACCTTTTAACCAGGCGTTTATTTTTGTCTAATTTTCATATCCTGGTCAAGGGACAATGACCAAGTGTATAATAAATGTACATACAAATCTGTTAATGTAAAGTGACAACTTTTGTGAAGGGGGACTATACTTGTGGTAGTATACCTGATGGATATATAGAAGTAAATTTACCATTCTCAAAAAAATAAATAATCTGTTAATGTAGATGAGACTTGACGATGCAATAACCTCATTGAGCCAGAAACCTTTTACATCTTGGATTCTGGCAACTGTTACGGTGGTATATGAATCTCTAAATCCATGTCATATCTCTTCTGATCAAGGCATAATTAGGTGAATTTCGGACACCCCTTAGTGTCGAACATAGAGCAAAACAAATGCAGCAAGATACTCCAGAGAACGAAACTTCAATAGTTAATAACTAGTTCTATTTAAAGAGATATAGAAAAACCAATTGCCAACAAAAGTCTGATTGGCAAAGCTACGCTGTTCATATTATCAACCCCTAATGCAATGCCCATTTGAGTAGATGTAATAATTTGGATTTCTAAGGCTCAGAACCCCTGTGTCCCGAAGTGGTAGTCCTATTATGCTTCTAGGAATTATCAAAACAATCTTCATTAAAATTTTAAGTATATGTTTTCATCATTTTGAAATAAGAAATTTGCATCTCGTAGTAATATTCTTATATTTCTAAATATTCAAGTTTCATTTTCAAAAGATAGATTAATCTGAGTCCACTTCAGTTCTGAAAATGAGTCTAATTGACATACGTAAGAGAAACAAGTCTATCAGTTAGGGAATTCATTTCATACCCTGACAAGGATTTAAAGAAAATGCAGTTCTAGTTACATAGCAAATTAAACGGATGGCCAACTGTTTTTTTGATGAAGAAATGGATGGCCAACTGTTATCAATAAATAGGATGGGTTTGATTACAGAACATGAAGTGTCAACAAGAACTATGGATGACTTTACGCGAAAGCTATGGGTACGAAGTGAGGGATTTCTCTTATTCTGATTTCTGGAGGTAAAGTGCCATCTGAGTGCTTTCTGTTTAAAGACACTCCTCCTGGCACTAGAGACAGCCTATTGACATGACTGATGCTATTGATGACTGCTAATGTTAGCTCAGTTGCTAGTTCTTTGATAAACAATTGGGCAGGCCGATGTCCAGTCCAACAAGAGGAGCCATCAGGACTGGTTTTAGGAAGTGCTCTTAGTGAGGATCTTACTGTTTTTCTTTTCCGTTGTACATTGTAGTATCATTGAGGATTACAACAACATACCCAGCAAAATCCCACTAAGTGGGGTCTGGGGAGGGTAGAGTGTACGCAGACCTTACCACTACCTCGTGGAGGTACAAAGGCTGTTTCCGAGAGGCCCTCAGCTGTATCATTTTTTTTGATAAAAGTAACAGTTAGTCTATATTTATCCACAGGTATACTACCTCAAAAGTGTAGTTCCCCTCCAAAAGTGTTGTAGTTGCATAGGATCCTATACCTACCAAGTTACAGCCAGTCTATAGTTGTGCTGATTACTTCTGAGCTATCTAAGACTACTTGTTTACACCAAAAATAATACAGAGCTAAACAGTAAGCTTAAATCTTTGTATATTGCTGTATCATTGAGGATTACTTATTATAATTTAACACAATAACACAAAAGTTGTCAACAAATATAGAATTTGGGATAGCATGATTGCAAGCAGGGGGATACCGGAAAGAAAAACTAAATCTGATTCAACAAGATTGAACAGATCAAGATCCCCTGACACAACTGGAAATTTGAAGGATAGCAAAAACTCATAATTAGACGACATACTGATCAAAATAATACTCTTTCTGTCCCAATTTATGTCAGACCCTTTTCTTTTTAGTTTGTCCCAAAATGAACGTCACTTTTCTATAATTTTTTTGAAATAGGTAACTTTGTCACTTTTCTATAATTAGAAACAACTGACTTTAAAATTCCCCTTTTACACTTAATGAAATGATTTATAGCCACACAAATGTCTAAGATTTATTTTAGACCACGAATTTCTAAAGTCTTCCTTTCTTTAACTTTTTGCCAATCCAAACAGTGCCACATAAATTAAGATGGAGGGAGCACTAATTACTTATTCAAAATTTAATTATTACTCCCTCCATGTCATTTTACCTGATGTTGTTTGACTGAACACAAAGTTTAAGAAAGAAAGACTTTTGAAACTTGAGGAAATTAAGGCATAAAACAAGCCATAGACATCTCTGTAGTACTAAATCATCTCATTAGGGTAAAATAGGAAGTTTAAAGTTAGATTGTTTCTAAATATATAAATATGTCATTCTTTTTGGGATAGACTAAAAAGAAAAGCATACCACAGAAAATCTGATAAAGGGAGTAATAAAAAGAGTACTTATCAAGGACTACAAGACATTGTCCGGAAGGAGTGATGATATGGATTCTGTCCACAGTAATGGCAGAAACCTCGAATTTATCGGGGGTGGGAAATCCAACTTAAATAGGAATTAATATGAAATAAAAACATAAATGAAGGATGCCTGTTAAAGACATTTTATTTGAAGATTTTATGAAAAGATAGAGAGATAGTATGAACCTCAACAGCCATTCGTGCCCATTTATTTCCCATTTTAGCATGCAGTTCAACTATCCGCTGCTCTTCCTCTGGGGTGAATGCACCTTTCTTTAAATCTGGTCTCAGGTGATTTGCCCACCGCAAACGGCAACTTTTACCACAACGAGCAAGTCCTGAATGCCTCTGCACAGCATTCCAGTTCCCCTCACCATGTGTCATGACATAATCCACTAAAATCACATCTTCCGCAGAAGTCCAGGGACCTTTTTTAAGTGGTACACTTTCTCCTAAATCTCCACCGCTAGCTTCATCTGGTGAATCCATGTCAACTTTGGATGTCATCCTTTCCTCGGTTTCACTTGTCATGCTCATATCCTAAAAATGTTTAATAAATAAAAAAAATAGCATGTAATTGCCAATAGAAGGAGATGAAATTGTTTGTTATAAAGTCGAGGCAAAAATAAAGGCGATATGTTCCAAGCGAGTGACCTCGTTCATGACGAAGCCAGTCGAGCTTAATATCAGAAACTGCCAAAAAAAAGAAACTTGGGATAAGTTAAGGATTTTATTCAAATAACAGCACTACAAAAGGGCTGAACCAACAGAATTTAGAAACGATAGATATAAACCACCAACTTCAGAAAGCAAGTTCACATAGATTCACACAGAATAACATAAAAGATAAAACGATAAATGATGAAAAGGGATAACTTATTCAGAATTCCCCAATACATAATTCAGGGCATCAAACTTCTAAAAACTCACCAGACCCACCTTATCTCATTAACTACGAAATAACACGACACAATAAGTTATTTGGGGTAAAATGAAATGAAACAGAAGAAGTAAAAGTGTTTATATTATGAAGTCCACAAAGAAATTCACTGAGCTCAATTCTAGGTATATATAATAACTTTATGATTTGATCAAAGCAAATAAACATATACGTCATAGTTGTCGAATAAAACTGAAGCTGGGAACTTCTGAAAACAAATAAATAAAAGAAGATGATGATAGTATTGATCAATCATTTAGCTTCAAAATCAGCATACAACGAACTCAACGATATAGCTGCAAGGAAAATCAATTTCGTTGGGGAACCTTTTCCACCAATAGGTTCTTGTTGGTTTCACTATGAAAATTTTGATTAAAATAACATAAGGAAAAATGACAAAATGTCCTGTTAATTTTATTGCACAGCATAACCTCAGCCTAAAAAAGTTAAAATACCTACACTCTTTTATTACATCATGGACTGGGGAAGGGGAAGTTGAAGTGAAAGTGGAAGCGGAAGCTACGCTACTGATGAACCCTCTACCTCCACTATGGAAGGCAGGGAGCTCACCAAGTGAGCTGACCCTCAATCACGTCAAAATACTTAGGTCATGTTTGACCATGATTTTGACGTTGAAACTTGAAAATTGAGATTGTGATTTTGAAACTTAAAATTGTGTTTGGACATGCATTTTACTAGGAAAATTTTTGAAGTTTTATCAGTGGAAGTGAAAATTTTCCCAAAAATTGGTTTGGGAACTTGAAAATATTTTGAAGATAATTTTTCAAAATCTAGTCAAATTTCATGGCCAAATAAATATTTGAAGAAATTTTCAAAATCTATGACCAACACTAGCTTTACTCACACTTGGACTCCTAGTTGAAAATTTACAGACTTCACTAACACCAATAAAAACCCACTCACACCTAGCCCCACCCACTCCAAACCCCAAAAGCAACTTAACACGTAATAAAATCAGAAAATCGAGAATCTATCGAAAACAATCTCTCTACCTTCACAAGTGATCCCAAAGAATGATCTTTCTTTTCGTTGTTGGGTAAAACTTCATACACACCACTCTACCTTGATTCCAAAGAATCGATCTTTCTTTTCGTTGTTGGGCAAGACAGCAGTCTGCATACACACCACCCTCCCAAGACCCACTAATGAGATTACAGTGGTATATCCTCCTCCTTGTTGTCAAAATGAAAATGAACTCCTAAAATCTACAGACTTCACTCACACCAATAAAAACCCATTCACACCTCCCCTAACCCCCCACCCCACCAAAAAAAATACATACAAAAATGCTTAGACAAATAAAGGCCTAATAAAACCAGGAAACATAACAAGCTCAAACTAAAAAATTCATCACAAAATCAACATTTAATCATACCTGAATTAAGAAAGCTAGTGAAGCAGTCCAACAAAGTCTTTGAGCTAGTGACCACTTATCAGTCCCTTAACAAAAAATTAACAGAATTCAATTGAATTCAACACAGAAAAAACTGAAATTAAGCTTAAAACCCAATATACAAGAACCCCTTTTAAAAAATGAACTCAAAAACCCAAAATATGAATTATACTCAAACTTTTTGAAGACCCATTAAACAAAACTGAAAGATGAAATGGTAATGCAAGAACCCAAACTTTAAAAATGAGTAAATGAACAAAAAGTAAGAATCTTTTTGAGCAAAAACACCCAATTGTTGTTTGGTGAAGAAAAGAAATCAAGATCCACTTATTAATGAAAACAAAAAGAGTTTGAGAAAAGAGAAACACAACAATAGATAGTTAAGGTGTCAGCAGCTTAAGGAATTTCAAATAAAGAAGCCAAAAGGGCAAAAAAAATACAAAAAAGAGAGAGAAAGAGAGAGGTTTTACATTGCAACAAGAAGAGTGAGAAAATATAGGAGAAAGATTAGGGATAGATAAACACCCACATTATTAAATTAAGGAAAAAAGAAATTATTTGCTTTCTTTAATTTGAAGCTTTTACCACCTTTATTTATTTATTTTTATTTTTCTTCGAATATTCGGTCTCTGCATTGGAGTCGAGACTAATTCAAATTCAGGTTAGACAGGCCCACAGGGGTCTTCTTTTTTTCCATAGGATATTCGGTATTTGCATTAGAGCAAAGACTAATTCAAACATTAGATAGGGCCTAGGGGCCATTTAGTAGCCGATTAGAGTTACGTAGAGATTAGTAATGAGTGAATTTATGTATTATTTTATACATGCTCAGTTATGCATGAATTAATTATTAGTATTCCACTGTCTATCATTGCATAAAATAATACATATAATTCCTCCTAACTTATTTTGTATTAGTTATATGCGGGTTTCTAAATTGTCAACTAAACGTCGTATTAATTTTATACAGAATAACTTATTTTTTATTTACCTAGAAAACGACGTATGACTTATACGAAAAATAATAGATGAATAACTTGTTTCTCATCAAACGACCTCTAAGTGACTTTGGTTGGGAAAAGGAAATAAGGTAAAATTCTTTACTAAAGATTTTTTTAAATTCAAAGCTTAAAAATAAATTTTTAATTAAAAAAAAAAAAAAATTATTCACGACATCACATTCTTTGATGATACCTTTTATTTTCTCTCTATCTTTTCACCATTTTTTCTTCTTTCTTAAAAAAATATATATATATAGCAAAGGAAATCTTGGATTACTTTGCAAATAAAAAACAAAGAAAAATAGAGGAGTTTTTAACATGTGGGGTTGTATAAATAAAGAATTATTTACTCTATTGGTTTCAAAGTCATGTGACTTATTAATTCCTTTTTTATATATATTATTTTATTTAAAAGAAGGGTCTTCCCAATTAATACTCAAATCATAAGCGAGTATATATTATATATTTATTAGAAATAAATGATAGAAATCCCCATTCTATCTGACTAGATATAGAAATAACTGGCATAAAATAGAAATATGTTCTTTAACTTAATTTGATTTTAAATTTATGTTATTTAATTTTGAGGATGCACAAGTAGATACTTAAATTTGCATAAAGTTGAACAAACAGACACGTGAGTCCTACGTGACATAATACACATAGGACACCACGTTGAATTCAAATTGTCACTTAAGATGTCATGTAGGATGCATGTGTCTCTCTGTTCAACTTTATATATATTTACGTGTCTAAGTGTGCACACCCAAGATTAAATGACATAAATGTGAATGACACAATACATAAATATGTCCTCTAACTTGACTTCAGTTTTTATATATGCTCTCCAACTTTGGGTGTGCACAAGTAGACACTTAACCTTGTATAAAATTGAACAAGTAGACATACACTTCCTACGTGGCATAATACACGTAACCGTAGGACACAAAATTGTCATATGGGATGTCACATAAGACGAATGTGTTTATTTGTTCAATTTTATACAAGTTTAAGTGTCTACATATGCACACCTAAAGTTGGAGAATATAAATATCAACTAAAGCCAAATTGAATGACACATTTATGTATTATGCCAATATGAATTAAGACCAAATTTTAAAAAAACATATTTATATATTATGCCAAATAATTATCCTAGCTAAAGCATGAACAAATAAGTTAACTACAGAAATGTACACTAATTGTAAAACCAATTACAAGAAAGTAAATATATGTCATAAGGTACAAGAAAAAAATAAAGTTAAAATGTTTTTTGATATAAAATATATCATTTTAAAAAAAAAAATTTAAAAATAATACCCCCATCAAACGAAACAAATAAGTTATCCACTTATGTATGGGGTTGATCATTAAGAAATGATATAATTAATTAACTAAAGAATTAGGAAGAAATTTATCGAGTCCACATAACACAACAAAGAGAGCTTGATAATAAGATAGAGAGGGAAATTTGGCATTACACTATAAAAAAGTTTCCCCTTTTTAACCTAATTATTGCTTATTATTTCTAGTCCTTCCCCTCCTATTTGTTTATCTTTTATCTTAATTTTATTGGGCATGATAAAATAATTTTTTGAATATTGTAATCTTAAATAATAACAATAATATATTAATTATGATTACGTAAAGTAGGGTTTGAACATAGATAGAATGTATATAAATTTTACTCTTATTTTATAGATAGAGAGGTCGTTTCTGATAGATCCCAGTTTAAGAAAAAATGACCAAAATATTTCAAAAAAAGAAATAACCGAAATACAAGAAATAACAAATAGTAATAGAACAGTAACTATAACAAAGTAATATGGTTATCAAAGTGCAAGTAACAAAAAATAATAATACAAATCAAAGGATAAGAAACTGTTGAAGCAATATTATTACTAGTATGGACGAACAACGAGATAATGCATTGCTACCTGCTTCCCTAATTTGCGTCCTCCAGAATCTCCTATCTAAAGTCATATCCACAGTAAGTTGAATCATGTCATGCCTAATCACCTCTACCCATTACTTCTTGGGTCTACCTCTACCTCTCGTAAAACCGCTCATTGCCAACCTCTCACACATATACACTAGGGCATTTGGACATCTCCTCTTCACATGTTCCGAACCATCTCACTCTCACTTTCCGGTTCTTGTCCTCCACCAAAGTTACTACTACGTTGTCCCGAATATACTCATTTCTTAAACCAAGTACATATTTAGCCATTAATTTCAAATAATTTTAATTATAGCTGAAATTTATGAAATTGAAATTCAAAATGAAATTGAAGATGAAGTTGTGTTTAACTATATTTTTGGCAAAGGAGAGAAGACAACATTTTATTTGAAATTATGAAAGTAAAGCTGGAAATATATTAGTATATGTTGTTTTCCTAATTTGGAATCCAACGTAAAGTTAAATTTGAAATTTCATGATCAAACACTGATTCTTAAGCAAAATGAAAAAATATTCTGAAAAAAAGTAAATTGGGATGGCCAAGCGGGTCCTAAAGATATTTATAATGAACAAAGTTGTCACATGAAATGTCGAAATTAAAGAATTATTAAGTTAAAAAAAGATGCATTTCTTTTTTAAATAAATTAAAAAATAAAATTAGATAAACAAATTAAAATTGGAGGAATACTATTAAAGAATAAAACTTAGCCAATTAAAAGTTTCTAAAATATATATCACCACCCACCATGATATTAATTTGTATGAGACAAAACATGCATTTCTACCTCAAAAAAATTCATCTATCAAGTAAAAAATTTACTATTCTTTTAATCATATCAAACATCATTTATTTTTAAATTTTAATTAAAAAAATAAAAACAGTACTTATAATATGAAAATAGGAGGAAGTACCATATAAGGAATTTGAGTTAATTTTTAAAAAGTTTTTCTTTAATAATTTCATAGTCTCTCACCCACCCCCACCCCAACGCCCACCCCTACCCCCACCCCAAATAAGATGAAACATAGCCAGAGAATAATTTAAAAGTACAACTTAAGTCAGTGACATTAATTAGTACTATTTATGATAGATTGTACTGCCTAATATTCTCCCAAGTCTTTAATGCAAACAAGGGATTTGTACTCTCTGAATTTTCTATATAGAAAAATTAATCTAAATAGTTGTTTACCAAATTAATTATTTTAATAATAATCGATGATATGTGTATAATTTATTTGGCTACTTATGTAAAGATTTTTTTTATTTTCAATATAATAAATTCTTTTTTTATGCAAAGAAATTATTAAGATAAAATTAATTAGGTAAAAGTACTCAATTCTTGTCTAAAATATAATGTTTCACAATCTTACATCATTTTGAAAGTATCAATAAAAATCTAACTATGAAATATCTTTAGTTATATATGCATTTGATTGGAGTATATAGTTCATACATAAAAAGAGAGAGAGAGGAGGTTTTCTAAGAAATTAAGACGATAAAGCGAAAAAGAATGAATGGGAGACATCGATGAAATAATCGACAAATCTGTTACTTGTATTTGATAATTAATCGATTTACGAATTGATAGGAGATTTTAATCATAAATAAATTATTTGTCTCGATTGATGAAAAAGACATTTTTCATACATTTATTTATTTTTCAGTAACATTGTTATATTTCTAAGAGACCTTTTGATACAAAAGATTATATAAATATTATTACTGAATAGCTGTGATTATGAATTTATCAACTCTATTATGAGATTAGTTATTTTTCTTAATGATAGATTGTTATTTACCTTTTCAAATATTGTCATGGATAATAAGGAAGAAATTAATGACCCATTCACATAATGAAACTTCCCTTTTTATTAGCAAAAACACATGAGAAAAAGAAAGGTTTTCTTGAACATTTCTATACATATCCTTTTATATATATTGGAAGATGTTTGGTATATGTGAATTCAAATATTTCATTTCACATATAGTACCTAATTTTATCCAAATAAGAGCAAACAAACATAAAAGTTCAAGAATGAAATGTCTTTTGTTTTAACTTTAGTTGAAAACCATGTGAAGGATATGTATACTATATTTTAGAGTATATTTTTTATTTACTTAACTCGTTGTGTTATTTATAGGGAAAAGACATAATAAGTATCTCCTTTAACTATATACCTTAATATACCCTTCTAAACTATTAATAGAGGGGGCATTACCCTTCTAAACTATTCTAAATAAAAGGATCAAAAATATTTTTAAATAATGCGAAATGAATAAAGATATCATTAGTGAATGATTTAATTCATAAATATTTTTATTGTCAATAGTTTGGTCCATAAATATTTTAATTATTGTTACTTAATGGGTCAAAATGTAATTTTTCAAATAATTATACTATTATTTTTTTCTTTTAAACACATCCTTTTAATTTTCTAACGATGATTTTTTTAGTTAGAAATTTTATCTTACTTCAATTCGGTAAATATTAAGAAAGAAAAATTATTTTCTATTTTATTACATTTTTTTATCAATATCTAAATAAAAATTAATGACGGGGTTATATGAGGGCATAAAATAATTACTAGGGCATTTGGATAAAATAAATATTACTTTTAAAGAACCACATTCTTGTTTCTTTCTTTTAAAATTACTTTAACTAATAAATAAGTAGAAAATGATATTTTTTTTCTTCTTCTTAATCTCATTTTAACAATTAAAATAGAATAAATCCATTTATCTTTTAAACTGATAATATAGATTATATATATAAGATCGTAGTCCGTCATAAATTTTCATTTAAACAGCAAGAAAAATAATTCACATAAAATAAAAATATTTTATTTTTTTTTCGAATTGAGATAAGATAAACATTTTCTAATTAAAAAAATCATTCTTTCAAGAAGTTTTCATTTCTGAGTGAGGAGTCATAATTGATTGAAAAGAGGAATTTTGCAAATTTTAATACTAAAAAAAAACTAGGCCAACTTAAGAGTTTTTACCTAAATTAGGATTAGTAATGAATAAAAGACCCCAACTTTTCAATCCTTTTTAAATTAGAATTTTATTTTTAGGGGTAGTATCTTCTATGGAGATTTTAAATCAAATTTTATGAGACTTATTTTATTTTTAATTGGGTCACAAACTTTAGTGAATGCAAGAGATCTAACATGTTAAAATCTAGATTGTATAGCCTGAGTTTTTTAAGAATTGGGTAATATACTCAAATTGATTTATATTATATATGCTATGTAGAACGTGTGTGTCTACTTTTTCTACTTTATACAACTTTAACATCTTATTTGGATGGTTGTTACATGGTGTATTGTTAGTCTAAATACAATGTTTATTTTGATTGTTACGTAAATTCTATTGTATTGTATTGTTTAAATTCATCGTTAGGTAGCGACGAAAAGACACATTTTGTGCAATGATCGATTTGGTGTGGTCTCATCGTTATGTTAATATTTTCTTCTCATTTTATATGTATTATTTAATAATTTTATTTTTTTCATTTATCCTAGTTTTTCACATTAGTTCTACCCGTATCCTACAATTTCTTGTAGATTTATCATTCAAATTATGAATATGTGCATTATGTAACGATGGAGAACGATACAATCTATTCAAATGTTGTATTATTAAACAATATTATACGATACAATATAATACGATCCATTATGAAATAATACATACCAAACGTCCAAACAAAGATGTAAGTGTCTATTTGTACAAACAAAAAGTTGGAGAACATAAATATTAACTAAAATATTTTTTTAAACATATTTACGTATTATATCAAAATAAAAATCTATTATAAAAAATTATAAATAAAAAAACTAAGTGACCTACAAAATTTAATTTTGCTAGGAGCTAGGCACTAGTATTACTTGACATTTTTGTTATCCACAATCTTGGTGACAACATTTTATAAAAGCCAAGTTCTCAACCACATTTTCCTCTAAAGCAATTTTATCCACAAACCATATATATACATGTCATAAAGAGTGAACCAAAAAATTCAAAAAAAGAAGAAGATGGAATTAACTACAACTTCACAGTCTATTTCCTATGTTAATCTACAAAAAATACCATCTTTTTCCCCTTCTAGAGTTACTATTTCTTCTTCAAATTCAATTAATTTTCTTGGATTTAATTGCATAACCAAAAAGCTAAAATGTAGTGCTAGGCAATTGAGGCATTTTGGACCTATCTATGCTTCTGTGGTTGAGAGTAATTCAATTAATGGTTCAGTATCATGGGTTCTTGAATTTATAGGTATGTGTTCTTTTTTTTAACATGTAGTAGTTTTTTTGCGTACATACTGCCCTCCTTAGACTCGGCTCGTACAATTACATTATGTTGTTATTGTTGGTGGTGGTGGTGATGGTGTGTTAGTACTTAATAATTGTAGAATGGGAAAAAATGGGATCAAAATTATGAAATGCTAGTACTCGCTCCGTTTTATATTAGTTGATCCATGTTGACTTGACATGTCCCTTAAGAAAGGTTTAATTAGAAGTGTATTTTACTAAATTAACATTATTAACGATGTTTTGGAATTTTATATGACAAGTACTACTAGTTTTGTAGTTATTTAAAACTAAGGGCACTTGATTTACTAAAATGGATAAGTGAAATGAAATGATATAGAGGTCAAGTAAAATGAAACGGAGGGAGTAGTACTTAAATGAAAAAAAGGGTGATGAATGGAATGAGTTCCACATCGGTGACGGACAAGAACCCTCGACTCTTTATATGGTTTTTGGACAATCTTCCTCTTTTTGTGCTAGTTTTTGGATGTGAGTTAGGCCTAAGATCCATTTGATTAAAAAAAATCTGCACTTAGGAATGTTGCCTAAAGGCCAATAAAATGGGTGAAAATGCTGTGTTTTGACGGTCAATGAAGTGGGTGAAAATGACGAAAGACAATGCTAAGTGATGTCCTCCATCTGCCTAGACTTTTGGTGAGTAGAGTTACCAGGTACGAATGTTAGTAAGAGGTAGCAGATATCCGATTAAAAAATAATTAGTGGGTAGAGTTATTAGGTATCAATGTTGGTAAGAGGCAGTGACGGAGCTAGGATTTTTAATAAGGGGGTTCAAAAGCTGAAGGACTAAACACACGAACTGACCGAAGGGGGTTCGACAACTACTATATATACATAAAAAATAATTTTAACAATATAAATACTAATATTTTCCGCCGAAGGGAGTTCGGATGAACCCCCTGTTAGAAGGCTGGAGTCAATTCCCTAAATGGTCACCCAAGTTTAAAGAATTGCCTTGAAATATCATTTATGTTTCATTTAGGATTAAAATATCACTCAACTATCACTATTTTCCTCCAAATATACTTGACACTCCAAAAGCCTCACTCTCTCCTAGTTGGCATGACATGTCATTAAAGTCTTTTTTTTAATAATAGACTAATTTAATTCATTAAACTCATTTAACAAAAATAATTATCATATTATTTTAAAAAAAAGATATATTAGTTTATTAAGAATAAATTTTCATACTTAAGAATCTTTTATCATAATTATTTTTTTATTTTTTATGCGA
>JAJOOF010063606.1:0-34765 GCA_029582545.1 Solanum lignicaule | reverse complement strand
GCCTCACTCTCTCCTAGTTGGCATGACATGTCATTAAAGTCTTTTTTTTAATAATAGACTAATTTAATTCATTAAACTCATTTAACAAAAATAATTATCATATTATTTTAAAAAAAAGATATATTAGTTTATTAAGAATAAATTTTCATACTTAAGAATCTTTTATCATAATTATTTTTTTATTTTTTATGCGATGAAGAATAGTTTTTTAAAACTTACCATAATATCATCAATTTTGAATAATTATAAACACATATATTCAAAAGGATATTGATATATAAATCACTTATGAATGTCAACTTACATCAATTAATCATATATTATATAATGGATCAATAATATTAAAGGTCAATTTACTATTAAAAAATAATTAATTTGGTCCTTTGAAATCCATATATACTTACAATATCTTTTTTTCTGAAAAGAAAATAGAAAGTGAATAATATTTATATTAGAAAATAAAATTTTGATCTTTATTTATCATTATATTAATCTCATATAATATGTATATTATTGAATTAAAATAGTCAATTCAATTAATTATTACTTGTATTTCATAAATTTGGGATGAGATAAGAATATATATTGGTGTTTAATTGTATGAGAAGTTAAAATATAATATAATATAGAATAAAAAATAAAAATAAAAATTAAATTAAAAAAAAAGTTAAATAATCATTTTCTCTTTCATACCAACTTTTTTGTCAACCTTACAAATTTATTTGAATACTTTAATGAAAAAAATTGCTTAAAAATTTCAAATAATTTACTTAGAAATTTTAAAAATTACCAGGTAATAATTGCACACAGAAGTTTTTTCATTGAATTTTGTTTGGTAAAAATATATAAAGGAATTAGTTTTTTTTATAATCTTCATAAATTCTCATGTAATTTATATATTTGTTTTGTAGAGACATAAGTTTGGTGAATTAAATAGGTCTATTATTTTTTTAAATGATGATTTAATGACATGACTAGAATAGAAGGAGACTTTTGAGGTATTTAATATTGTTTTTTAGATAAAAAATATAATATTATTCACTTTCTATTTTTTCAAAAAAATAAAAATTGTAAGCATGAATTTCAAAATACACAATTAATATTATTGTAATAGTTAATTTACCTTTAATATTATTGATTCATTATACAATTTATGATTAATTGATGTAATTTAGCATTCACGAGTGATTTGTATATCAATATTTTTTTGAATGTATGTGTTTATAAGTATTCAAAATTGATGATTTTATAGTACGTTTTAAAAAACTATTCTTCATAACATAAAAAAATAAAAAGTTTAATTATGATAAAAGATTCTTAAGTATGAAAATTTATTTTTAATAAACTAATGTATCTTTAAAAAAAAAATATGATCATTATTTTAGTTAAATGAGTTTAATGAATTAAATTAGTCTATTATTAAAAAAAAGACTTTAATGACATGTCATGCCAACTAGGAGAGAGTGGGGCTTTTGGAATGTCAAATATATTTGGAGGAAAATAGTGATAGTTGAGTGATATTTTGGTCCTAAATGAAACATAAATGATATTTTAAGGCAATTACCTAAACTTGAGTGACCATTTAGGGAATTAACTCTATTTTGGAGGGTGTTTGAATGATCTATTGCAAGTGTTGTTTACTTTTAAGTTCATTTTTTTTACTTTTTATGGAGTTTGAAAAAGATTAAAAAAAAATGTATCTAATCGTGTTATGTTTTAAGTTTAAAAAGTATAAATTATGTTAAAAGTCACAAGTTGAATATTTCAAACGTATGATTTTTAGCTTATAGGTTATAAATTACTTTTAGAAAGCTAATTCAAACATCCTCTTAAAATCACTTTTAAAAAGCTTAATGAAACATTAATTATTATTCAAAAATACATTTTAAAATTATTAGTCAAACATAAATTACTTCTCACAAAAATTGTAACTTTTGAAAAAGTCTTATAATATTTTTTTCAAATAAACTAATTTTTAAAACTTGATCAAACAAATTATAGATCTTCCTCTATTTGATTATATTAAGGCTTTGCCCACCGCTCCATCCCGGGTTACACCCTCGTCCCGTTCCAATTGCTATTCCAACGTATTTTTTTCGTCCTAATTTATGTGGCACTTTTCAAATTTTGAGATTTAAATAAATTTAGTTTTTATCGTAAGTTTTTTATATATATTTTTAATTATTTTGAATTGTCAATAATTGTGACTTATAGCTTTTTACTTAGTTTAACAATATATAAATTTCATTTAAAAAAATTTGAAAATTCCACGCACATATTTCCAATCAAATTTAAATTAGGGAAAAGGTCAAAAATACCCCTCAACTTTGTTTTATTGTTTGACTATACCCTTACCGTTAAAACGAAGTTATTTTTGACCCTGCCGTCTACAAACTCATCACATTTACCCCTCAATTGGATGGAAACCCCCAAATCAACAAAAATAACCCGATTTACTTAAATTAACCAATTTTAACCCGACTCGACCCATCAAATGATACAACCCACCTATGTTCATCTTCATTTTTAACCTAATTTATCTGTCTCCCTATTTCCTACTTCCTACTGTTCATCTTCATCACTTCCTTGAGCTTCAAATCAAACATTCTTCTTTGCCTTCTTTTCCGTCTTTTCCGCAGCTCACGTCTCGGGCATCATTATGCCATTACATGCATCTCTTCAATACCCCATTCTCTTCCTTAGAACCTGCCCTAAATCTGATACTTCCAGCAAAGTTAAATTCGAAATCTCATTAACTATCGCTGATACTCTCCCTGATGGAGCCAACTTTGATTCGTGAGCTGATGTTGTGAAATTTGAACTAATTAACGGTTTAGTAAAGCTGTAGAAATGGGTTTCAGAAATTTTTTGAATCTTGGACTGTGGAATTGTGAATGCACATAAGGTGTTAGATATGTGGAAATAGTTCTGGAACGGTGATACAGAGAATTAGAAATAAATCGATTGAAACATCTCATGATTATGACATAAAAGCTTCTGACTGAATTGCTTGGGCTTTGTAATGGTGCCGGAACAGTGATTACGGCGACGATGGGTTTAATCGTCTGGGAAGTAGGAAGGTTGGGGAAGTTGAGGTTTTAGGCTTACTTACTTGTATTTACTTAATCCCATTAGGTTATGAAAATGTTATTCATGTCTTTGAAAATGTATTTTCCTCCATTGTTTTTTGCCTTGATCTCAAGATGAAGATGAACAAAGCGGGTCATCTATTAGATGGATCGGAATCGGGTTAAAATTGGTTAATTTAAGTAAATCGGGTTATTTTTGTTGATTTGGGGGTTTCCATCCAATTGAGGGGTAAATGTGATGAGTTTGTAGACGGCAGGGGCAAAAATAACTTCGTTTTAACGGTAAGGGTATAGTCAAACAATAAAACAAAGTTGAGGGGTATTTTTGACCCTTTTCCCTAAGTAAAATATGGATATCCATATATGAATAACTTACCTTTGCAAATAGAAAATAAATATTTTCCTTAAAATTTTAAGAAAACATTTTCAAAATTCACGCAACGGATCCCAAATCAAACCCTCACATGATCTATCCACCCCTGTTACCTCAGCTTACCCAACTCTATTACTCTCACCCCTCTCTACCCCACCCCACTTGAGTTAGAGATCGGGTCCTGATAAAGTCGGGAGTTAGGTTCAGGATCGAGAATAACCTAATTTCTTATCTTTCTGAATGACTTTCTCTTATATATCAAGAGCCTTGTTGAAATAAACCTAGGATCTTAAGGTACCAGGTTCCTTAAGCTACATGCCATTATCGACTCAAACTCCAATTTGGGTAGCACATCATCAAGTCATCTCAATTAATACTTCATTCAGACATTACACTTAACTCATAACATGCTTTACGCAATAAGTTGTCACTCAAACTAACTCTAAGAAAAGTAAAATATAACCTACCTCAAACTTGAACCGCAAAGCCTCAAACTATCATAAGATAGTTCTTTGCAAACACGATAGGTCCTTTGCGAATGCAGTCCCCAAGAATTTCCTTTTCCACAAATGCGATCAAGCACCCGCGAATGCAAAGAAGGAATTTGTCCTGCACCAGTACAATTTATAACAATCGTAAAAACATATCCAAACTTAGACTCAACCCTCAAAAATTATTCGAAAACCTCTAAATATAAAACAATTGTGCAAATTGATCATAAAACACATTTATACCTATTGACAATATCAACTGACATTTAACCATGATCAATTCAATACTTACAAAAATAAGAAATCTACTGAAGATTCAAAATACCACTGAAAGACTCGAGAATCATGTCGAACCTCCAACTACGCTATAATGGAATCATTAAAATTTGGATTCAACCTAGCCAAACTCAAACATTGACATTGGTTAAAATTTCAAGTTTTCACTTTTAAAACTGAAATACATCCTCAAAACATATCCTAACACCTCTAGAATTGTGTCACTTATTCCCAAGTCATAAACAGCTAACCACAACTATATATGAAGATGGTTAAATAGGGGAAAAGAAGTAAAAATTACAAAACAACCTTGAGGGTCATTATGCATTGTTATTTCTCTTGTATATGTTGTTTCAATTTTGTTCAAATATAGTTTAGTAATTTTATGTGCATGTGTTTATGTATTAATTAAAATGATGATAGAAGAATTTGTGGACCCAGCATTACAAGATTTATATATATATATATATATATATATATATATATATATATAGACATGAAAAATCCAAAGCCATTTTGCTTTATCAGAAATTAGTTTTCATGTGAATTTTTATAGATATGTTAGAACGGCTAATATTCTATGGAAACATGTATGTAATGAGTAACAAAATGCAACAATTATAAATAAGTCTTCAATAATATGACCAAAAACATCAAATGAAGGGTGTACTCAATAATAACATAGATGGAAAAATAAATAAAAAGTAAAATACATAATTTTCTGAGTTCTTATCGACTCCTTCTTCCCTATCCTGTCAATTTAAGAGTCTTCTTCCTCTACTTTAGCTATAGAATAAAAATGATAACCTTGGTAGGGGTTTCATGAAATAAGAAAGTTGAATTTATATAGATAAAATTGAAGGAATACCAAAACATATCTTAAAGTTTTTGATTAAATATTTGGAGGTTATGAATATGAAAAGATGAGAGTTATAGATATTAAGAGTATAAAAATTGAATAGGTAATTAGATATGAGTTATGAATGTGAATATTTAAAGCAAATAAAGAAAATAAATAAAGAATAGAAATAAAATTTAAAGCTAACAAACCATGTAGATTTTCACCTTCTTAAATTATTAAATTTCTTTATTTATCATAAAAGACAATACTTTATCAACAGAAATTATATTATTTATGAGAGGAGTTACGAAAAAAGGAAAAATTGAGTAATTTATGTAGAGATTTTCAGATTTATTAATTAAAACTTACTATTATTATTATTATTATTATTATTATATAGATGATAGATGATAAATATTATTAAATTAGATATTTTATTAGAAATTAATCTAAGTAAGTTCTAAAGTCATTAACATTTTAATTGAAATGATATAATCTAATATTCCTAGCAGTTCATCAATAGATAATAATTCTTCAAGATAACTTATCAGATTATCCTTAATAAAGACGATGGCTATTCATTATCTTATATTTTTGTTCATGGGAGAAAATAATGTCTTCATGCTACAATGGGAAGGAGGAACAAGCAAAATTAGTACTAGTAAAGGGAGAAATCAAGAAACATTTAATTCAATGACTTGATCCCTGTGCCTAATTTTATGGAGAAACAAGATGACATTATTAATATTTCAAGTACGAGGGAGCAAGAGAACCATTAAACCAATGACATGATTCTGAATTCTCCAACAACCTATGAAATCAAAGTTTACCATTGATCATTCTTTGAAAATTTAGAAAATTACTTGGAAAGAGAAAGAAAACGTTGAATCCAATGACCCACTTATGTCCATTTTTGGAAAGAGATTTCATCAAGCCAATTGATCATCCTAGTTTTCGAATAGAGCAAAAAAAATTCCAGGACCAATGTGCCATGATCCTCAATCGAGAAAGTGACTTTTAATGTCACTTTCTCGATTGAGGATAAGAGCATTGGTTCTTGAATTTTCTTGCTCTATCAAAAAACTAAGCTGATCAGTTGGCTTTATGGAATATCTTTCCAAACATGAAAATTTTGGCATAGGTGGATCATTGGATTTAGGGTTTTGTTGCTCTTTCCAAGTACTTTTTAAAATTTTCAAAGGATGATAATGAAAAACTTTGATTTCATGGACAACTTCCATTTTAATTTTCCAAAAATTGGAATTTCGGGCATAGACCATTGAAGAATCATGTTATTGGTTCTAGGATTCTCTTTCTCCATCCAACTTGAATTATTAATAATCCCACCTTGTTTCTCCATAAATGTAGGAATAGGGATTAAGTCATTAATTTAGGATTTTCTCGTACTCTCCCTTCACTAGTACTAAATTTACTTGTTCCTCCTTCATGTTGTAGAATAGAAACATTCTTTCCTCTAATGGAAAAAATATAAGACAATGAGTAGTCATCATCTTTATTAAGGATTAAATGATAAATTATCTTGAAGAGTTGTTGTCTATTGATGAATTTCTAGGGATATTGATGGTGGTAATGAGTTGCTTCTCTTTAAGAATAAAATTAGATAATTATGAAATATTCTCAGAATTTTGATGATATCTTGGAGAAGCATTTTCTATTGAAGTGTTAGGAATAATGTTCGGGTTCGCAGTCTACTCTTGAAGAAACCCAAATATATTTGACTAGTCTACACCTTTATGAAAATCAAAGCCCCATGGTATTTACAAGAATTAAGACCTTGATCATCAATATTCATGTCACCATTATCAATGGAAGAAGACATGGATTCTTCAAATCATATAGCGGTGTCAAATAGGTGGATCCTATCTCTCCTTCTCTATTTATAATAGTTGCTGAAGTTTTAACTAGAATGCTTAATAGTCTGTATGATAATCCTAGATTCATTGGCTTTCAAATGCAACCAAATGGATCTAGGATTAATCATTTGTCTTATGCTGATGACATTATTATTCTCAGAGATCTTGGAGATTAAAAGTATGATGTATACTTTTGAAGATTCAACAATTCAACACTGTTACAGAGAGGCAAATAATATTGCGGACTGTTTGAATAACTTTGGTGTACAAGGCAATGGCTACATAATGCTTGATGGCTTTCACCAACATCCTATAAATGCTAAAGGCGAGTATAATATGGATAGGCTTGGATTCCCCTCTTTTCGCACTAAGCCTAGCAAGAAATTCTTTGCTCTAGATAAAAAAGGTTCAAAGTCTTTACCATTTTGAAGTTCCCTAGTACATGTATAGACTAACAGGGGAGTATATTGTATATTTTGTGCACTCCCTCAGTTTTTATGTTATTTTTGTGAGCTTACGTGTTACCTACCACCATAAATAGGTTGGAGGATGTTCCACCTTCTATAGGATTTTGAGAATTTGGAAACCAAGACTCATACTTTCGTAATTGCTTTCTCATAAGTGTGTATATATATATATATATATATATATTAATGTATAACATTCTCTAAGAGCTAGTCCTAACCGATTAGGGAGGTGGTGCCAAAAAGAATTCATGTCACCATTTGGAGCTTCACAATGGTTACCAATGGATATAAACATTGATTTTTTTTTGGTTTGTCATCTTGTAATGATCTCATAGGTCATTTTTTTTGTTTTGTGGTATTTTTGACGTTTAGAGCTTTCCTGTAGTGACCAAAAGTCATTTATGATTTGTTAGGATTGAATATTTGGTCACTTGATTGTTCGTTTTTTTTGTAAATTTTTGTGTTTTAGAACTTTTGAAGTTTAAATGGTCGACTCTGGTAAAAAATTCAAGTAAACGATCACACAATATAATTTTGATGGTTCTGTTAACTCTGAACCGTTGATTTTGGTCTAGAAGAACCTTTGGTTTGGATCTCGAAGTCTCCAGACTCATTTTAAGTAGCCTTATAGCTTATGGTTAAAGCGAAGCTTGGATGTGGGACCCACTTTTTGTTGAGACGACTTGTGTTGATGAAAATTTCAATAGTTGAGTTAAGAATATCGTTTATTTGGTTGCATATTCAATTTGCGTTGGTGGGACCCCGGACTAATTCCAAAGGTCCGATAGAGACTTGAGACTTTAGTCCCAAATACTTATGTACCAGCTCTTGGGAAGCCGCTCATGCGGAGCTAAGGTTTGCACCTACGACCTCACTTCTGAGGAGCCATGGTCACTCCTGCAGGCTGGTTGCATAAGCAGGTCTTGACTTCTCTAGAGGGGCCGTCATTCCTACAAGTTCGCACCTGTAGAGACAGGTCCGCTCCTGCAGTGCATTGATGACCAATTCATTGACTCTCCCATCGACTATTTTTTTCGCTCCATCGACATCACACTTGCTAGAAATGTCAATATGAGTTGGCCCACCCATCCGGCCTAGCCCATACAGGCTATGGAATTTAATGGGCTAGGTCGAGCTGACCCACTTTTTTGATGCGACGACACTTGTCTATTCCTACCAAGACAAGTCAGCATCAACACAACGAAAATAATATAAAAGTGGAAAAACAATAAAACAGAACAAGACGCGGAAAACTAATTCATTCTAAACAATACCCCAAAACTTGGTTGTAACGTATACAAGCAACTAATGAAAATACAGAATTCGAATGATAAATACAAGTCTCAGTCTTTTATTCTCAATTAGAACAAAGAGTAAAGAAAAGGAAAAGAGGGTCCGCAAGGATGAAAAACAGCTACCTCTCAAATCCTTCACGAGCCTCGACTGTCAGGAGAAGAAAAATAAGATCACATGGGTCCAAACCCGGAACCTACACAAGTGTAAAAGAAAGGGGTGAGTACCAACAACACGGTACCCAATAAGCAACCAACTAAACAAAGCAACTAGCTAGAAAACGAATACACCCGACTCTCCAACCGAACCTCCTCAAACTACAACCTGCACAAAATTTAGCCCAACCAAACAATTCTTCGATACACAGCCCACAATGCTCAATATTCAATGTCTAATAGCCACAATTCAACAATTAAACGAATCAAATAAGTCAACATCAAAGTCAAGTAGTTCAGTCACATGCGACAAGTACATCAATCTCAAGTATCAAGCAAGTCACGCATAAGCATCAAGGTATAAAGTCACATGATTAAATCACAAGCCAGAACCATTTCCCATCCGCTTTATGACCTTTGCCGAAAATTACCTTGATATATTAACACTCGATGGAAATGACCTCAACCTAATCACACTCGCCGACAAAGACCTTGGAATAATAACACTCACCTGCAAAGACCTCGGCATCATAATCATCACGGTGTTCAACGATCAATGCACATAAGCAATATCACACCACATAGAAGAGACAAAAAATTACCCAATTCAAGTCCACATTCATGCGTTCAAGCATTTCATCAATCAACAATGATCACAATAAGTCAATTCACATCATCATGATCAACACATAGCCTTTTTCATTTCAAACCCTTATTATTCATTTAGTTATAACAAGTGGACAATTCAACCCTCCACCTCATCCCCATTACTCCCAACACACGAGTAACAAAGGAAACATACAAATTCAACTAGAATACAAGGTTTAGGAAGCCACTTGCCTTAAATCAATCAACAATCACTCCAAGAGTTGAGTCTTCCCTTTCCGATTCACTTCCAAAGCTAAACAATCTAAAATAATCAAGTATTCATAGTCACCCATCGGAAACAACACTTTCCACATCAATTATGTAAAGAAGTGGGTCAAGCAACTCAAAATCCAATATTAAAATGGAGGTTTGAATCCAAAAAACAATATTTGAAAATGATGTTTAAGGCTTTAAGAACTCATAAGTGCAAAATATTTCGAAAAAGGTATCAAAATCACTTCAAAATCACCATTTTATTAAATTCTTAGGTTCTTGAAAAACCTTGCCATTGACCCACCAAAATCCCACATTTTGATGTTAAAACTCATAATTAATCAATGGAAAATAAAGGTTTAGGATCAAGAAAACTTACCCAACTAATCTAGCACTGATAATCCTTCCAAAAATTGCCACCAAGGGTCCCCAAAGCTCAAAATTGAAAAAATGACCTTAAACCCCGCAATGGCAAACCAAAAACCCTCCCAAGTCTCACAAAAGCGACCTGGGGTTCGCTTTAGCGAGCCCTGCTAAAATCTCTTATGCGAAGCTCGCAATCACAAACTTGTCATTCGCGATTGCGAAGGTTAAGGGAAGTTGACCTTCGCGAAAGCAAACAACACCTCACAAAAGTGAGCCTTGCGAAAGTGAGATCCTCCTCGTGATCGGGAGAGACACCACATTCAGGCACTAGAAAAATCAACCTACTCTAAAAAACCTCGAAAGGAACCTCGAGACTCATTCGAAACCCCGTACACACAAACCACACATACAAATCATATATACTCGATGTCCTGGACTCAATAGAACCATCAAAATACAATTATGAGGTCTCATTGACCCGACATCCATGAAAATCATAAAAAACTCACACCTAAAAAGGGTAAAACAATCTCATGACCTCTCAAAAATCAACCAAGGTCTCACCTAAGACTAAAAATACCTCTAAAATCCATTGGAACTCTCGAAATACCAATTTGAGCATCCAAACCCTGAATGTTGACGAAAGTCAATCCAAAAGCTATATTTCCACAATTTTACAACTTAGGACCTTAAATCCTTAAAAATACTTGGAATCTGAAACTCAAAATTCTCACGGATCAGATATCACATTACAAGACTGATGGAATCAAGGGAATTCTATTCCAAAACTCGAAACTCCAAAAGACCCCAAAAACCACTTTCTTAACAACTTAACATTTAAAACTCATAAACTTACCAAACTCTCAACTTCTAATTCAAAGTTCAAAAACAACCTTTCAAACTCAATCAAAAATGACTCGGGGTAGATAATGGGTGACGAAAAATTGTAATTTCACAATAATTTCAAAAATGACCGACCAGGTCATTACATTATCCACCACTAAAAACCATGTTTTCCCTCGAACATAAAGCAAAAGAAAGTACCTGGAGCCTTTAAAAACTGAGGATATTTGGCATGCAAATCAAACTTTGTCTTTTATGTAGCCTCACCAACTAAACGATGCTTCCACTTCATCTTCACTGAAACAATCTCATTAGTCCTAAGCTTTTGGACCTGCCTATCAAAAATGGTTATAGGCTCCCCCTCAAAGGATAATTCTAGACCCAACTTAGTTAAATCAAGGGAAAGCACATGGGACTCACCCGACACGTACTTTCGAAGCATGGAAACATGAAACATGAGATACACATCTGACAAGATAGGTGGCTAGGCCAATTTATAGGCCACCTCTTCCACACGACTCAAAATATGAAAAGGTCTGATGAATCTAGGTAGTCCTACAAAAAAATCTATAGTGATCCGCTCCCACTTCCAAGTAGGAATATGCATCCTCTGATATATACCTCCAGATCGCTGGTGCTTAGACTTGACCTGTTGGCAAGTCCAATACCTCGAAACAAAATCTGCAATATCTTTCTTCATACCACACCACTAATAGTGTTGGCTCAGGTCATGATACATCTTCACCGCACCTGGATGGACTGAATATCGAGAAAACTGGGCCTCCTAAAAAATCAATCTAATCAACTCGCCCACCTTGGGTACACAAATCCTGCCTCCAATCAACATGACACTATCAGAATAAAGGGCGACCTCCTTGGCTTCCCCTCTCACCACCTTCTCTCGAATGAGACATAGTTTCTCATCATCAAACTAGTGCTCATGAATCTGCTCAACTAAGAAAGAATGAGCCTTGATGAGCACAATCAAACCACTCGTCTCCTAAAAAATATGTAAACAAATGGGACTGTTTGGTAATCTCTAAACAACTCTAGCCAATGGTCTCTCTTCCACACTAATATAGGTAAGACTGCCCATTCTAGAAGTCTTTCTACTCAAAGCATCGGTCACCACATTGACCACTGGATGATACAAGATAGTGATGTCATAGTCCTTCGGTAGCTCAAGTCATCTACTCTGCCTCAAAGTCAGATCCATTTTACTGAAAATGTACTAAAAACTCTGATGATCTGTGAAAACCTAACAATGAAATCCATATTGATAATGTCACCATAACTTAAGCACAAATACTACGACTGCCAACTCTAAATCACAGGTAGGGTAGTTCCTCTCATGGGTCTTCAGCTACCTAGAAGCATAGGCAATCACCTTACCCTTCTGCATTAAAACACCACCTAACCCGACTTCATAAGCATCACAAAAAATAGTGAAGTCCACACCCTCCTCGAGTAAGGTCAAAACAGGAACCGAAGTCAACAAGGTCTTGAACTTTTGAAAGCTCTCCTCACACTCATTAAGCAACTGAAAACCCACACTCTGCCGAGTCAATATAGTCAAAGGAGATGCAATGGTAAAGAAGCTCTGAACAAATCATCGGTAATAGCTTGCAAGTCCCACTAAACTCCAGATCTCAGTAACCGAGGTAGGTCTTGTCCAACCCCTCACTACCTCAATCTTGACTGGATAAACCTGAATGCCCTCCTTGGACACCATGTGTCCCAAAAATCCCATAGAATCAAGGTAAAACTTACACTTTGAGAACTTGGCATAAAGTTTGTCTTCCCTGAATCTCTGGAGCATAATCCAGGGAATCTCTAGAGCATAATCCTCAGATACCGATCGTGGTCCTCCTTAGTTTTGGATTACACCAAGATGTCATCAATAAAAACTATCACAAAGGAATCCAAATAAGATTGGAACACCCCATTCATCAACTCCATGAATACTGAAGGGGAGTTAGTCAAACCAAAAGACAATACAAAAAACTCATAGTGCCTGTAACAAGTCCACAAAAGTTGTCTTAGGGATATCTGATTGCCTAATCTTCATTTGATGATAATCAGACCTCAAGTTAATCTTAGAAAACAGATATGTACCTTGAAGCTGATCAAACAAATCATCAATACGAGGAAGAAAAAACTTGTTTTCACTATCACTTTGTTTAACTATTGATAATCAATAATACACATCGTCATAGATCCATCCTTATTCCTCACAAACAACACAGGAGCACCCCACGGAAAATACTAGGGCAAATGAACCCTTTACTCGAAAAATCCTGCAACTGATCCTTCAACTCAGCTGGAGCCATACGATAAAGAGGAATAAAGATGGGCTTGGTGCCCGACTTCAAGTCAATAGCAAAGTCAATAGCCTTATCCAGAGGAACACCTGGAAGATTAATAGGAAACACATCTGCAAACTCTCAAACTCTCAAACTCTCAAACTATGGGCACAAAATCCACAGGAGGTGGCTCAATGGTATCATCCCAAATGAAAGCCAAGTAGGACTCTATCAACCGATATTCGAGCTCTAATAACAGAGATAACCTTGCTAGGGTAAGACCACTAGAACCTATCCACTCAACCCTCGGGACACCCGACATCACTAAGGTCACAGTCTTAGCATAATAATCAAGAATAGCATGGTGCGGAGAATGCCAATCGATACCTAAGATAATATCAAAGTTTATCATCCCCAAAATGATCAGGTCTACCAAAGTATCATACCCAACCAAGAAAACAAGATAGGATCGATACTCTCGATCCACCACTAAGGATTCACCCACTGGGGTAGCAACATAAATAGGCACATGCATGCAAGCAGAAATCATATCAAATCAACCGATAAAATAAGTAGACATAAATGAGAAAGTAGATTCCAGATCAAACATTACAGACGTAGGTTGATGGCAAACTGGGACGATACTTGTGATCACAACATCAGAAATCTCGACCTCAAGCCTCCTTAAAAAAACATAGCACTGGCCATCGTGGCCGCCTACAACCTCAGTAAAAACCCTACCTTCACCCTGCGGTGTAGGAGTACCTAGTCCTACCACCTCTAGTGGACTGAACTCTGCCTCGATCTTTGGTTGGAGGCTCTGAATCCTTAATTGGAGTAGTTGAAAAGAACGCTAAGAGCCTGAATGAGTCTGTAGAGAAAACTGTCGCATCATATGACCTGAATCCCCACAGTGAGGCAAGATCTCGACATAGATAACTGCTACTGCGAACTAGACAAGCTACCATAGCTACCTCGGCTAGAACTATAAGAATCTCGGTCTGACAAACTACTCTTAGATACTGGTATAGAAGCATGAACTGGCCCACGATGCTGGAAAAAACCACTACCCATATGCGAGCCTCTACCTCTAGATGAGGCACTAGAAGAATGGGCCCTCTGGCACCCCAAACTCTTCTAAGACCATCAAGTCTGCCTCAGTGGCGGTACTCACTATGGACTGGAAGAAAGCACCATCTTTAGTTGTCCTTAACACATAAGATCTGATGAAGCAAGTCAACCCTCTCACAAACCGGTGAACTCGTTGAGCGTCATTCGAAACAATATTCGAAGCATGCCTAGAGAGATCGTAGAAATGAGCCTTATACTCGGATAGATAGACTGCGCTGAACCAGTCTCTCAAATCTCAGACGACTCTCCTCTCTCACGCTCCAAGGAATGAAATGGTCCTGGAAAGCACTAGAAAACACATCCCACTCTATTGAGGAGATCCAACTAGTCTAGACCTTACAAAAGTCCTCTACCGGTCTTTGGCGCAACCACAAAGCTGAAGTGCAACAAGCCGGACACGACGAGCATCCACCATACCCACCGCCTCAAGTGTCTCATGGCACAAAGTCAAAAACTCATGAGCATCTTTTCTCATGTTTAGCTATCTAAAATAATTCTTAAAAATCATGAGATCTTTCCTTTCACAAATCACAATCCTTGAATCCATAATTCAATTCAAGGAAAGTTAAGAGTCAAGTCAAGAGAAGTTAAGAGTAAAGTCAAGAGAAGTTAAGAGAAGTTCATAGAGTCTTCCAAAAGTCTTTTACAAATTATTTAACTTTGTTTTAAGACTTGAGTTTTGAGTTCAGTAAAGAGTAAAGTTGAAGTTCATTTCTTCAAAAGTATATGGGGACTATGTATTCCCAAAGAATTTAAAATGTTTTCAGATTTAAACAAGTAAGGAAACTGAGATTTCCAAGATAGCCTTTGAGCTAAGTTTTGAGCAATTATCTCAAACCACAGAAAGAAGTTATGTTTTTAAAACATAAAGAGCTAGTATATTTTGGGAGTAGTATTAAGCACCGATATTGGGGAGAGTTCAAAGAACTCTGAGCCGCCATAAACCATGTAGCCACCATGGGTAGAAAAGGGTCATTCTTTTTAGATTATTCATTTAGTGCTTTTTAGCATATAGTAGTGGATCTACTTAGTAGTTCAGGTTCTATACCCCCGGCAAGGTATAGGATGGCCCTGGCAGCGTGAGGCAAAATGTTGTATCATCACGATAGCTCTTAAGTGATGGTTGTCGGTTAGAGAAACTCCTACATCAGTACTTTGTATTTTTATATACATCAGAAATATTTGTATTTCATACACAAACTGAGTTCATATTGAATCTTTGTATACATATAGAGTTATTATTATGTTTCTAAATACACAGAATTGAAAACCATATTTTAAAGCTTTTCTTTATACTGCATTTATATACACTGCTTTATATTGAAATCAGTTCAGTTGAATTGAACCATGTAAGTTCTTTAGTTCCTTTCAAGCTTATGTTTTGTTTTAGAATTCCCCTCGCATACTCGTACATTCAATGTACTGATGCCATTTGTCCTGCATCTTACTATGATGCAGACACAAGTAACTAAGATCAACATCCAGTGCATCGTTGATCCAGTTGAGCACTCAGAGTGAGTTGGTGAGCCTCTTTGCTTTCCGGAGGATTCCTTTGGTTATGTTTTGTTTTATTGCTTGCTTATTTTAGTTGTTAGGATGACCTGGGGTCTTGTCCCGACATCCCTAAGAGTTTGGAGGCTTCATAGATAGAGTTAGTTGATGTTAGTTCACGAGTCTTTACTTTTCCTCTTCAATTAAGTTGAGACTTGAGTTGCCACTTTGGCAGTGAATGTTATTTATTACATTCTCAGTTATTGATTGAGCAATTCAGTGTATTATTTTAAAAGTATTTATCTTGAGTAAAATCTTTCGCTGAGTAAGAAAGCCAGGCCAAGGGTTCCCTTGGGGCCAGCAATGGTTCTCGAGTGGCGGCCACGTCCAGGGTGTAGGCTCGGGGCGTGACAAACTTGGTATCAGAGCATAGAGTTCAAGAGTCCTAGGGAGTCTATGAAGCCGTGTCTGTAGAGTCCTGGTTATCGGTGTGAAGCGCGCCACATCTATTATTAGGAGGCTACAACATTTAGGAAATTCCTTCACTTCTTTCATACTTATTTCGTGCGTTAGAGTTTTATCTCTAAAAAGTTTCTTTCTAACTCATGTTTGTGCGTAATCGTTTGTGAGTTGGACTGTTTTGAGAGTGCTTTTATGGGGCTTTTCTTTTCCCGTGAGCTAAGAGAAGCAAATAGATAGTTGCTGACATGAGGAGTAGGATGAGTTTATTCGTAGTTGGGTTGACTCGTCTGTCAAGTAAGGAAAGTAAGGCAACAATGCTAATAGGTTACATGGGCATAACAAGGCTGATGATCCATGTGCAACAAGTTGAGAAGAACCAACTGATGGATAGAGAAGAGTTTGAGAATAAGAGGGCTAAGACATCAGGGAATAAATTTAGGCAACAAAAGAGTAATGCGAACCAGTCTTCATTCCAACATAAGCAGAAAGGACCTGCTGCATCATCTGCTAGTGCACCTACACCAAGGAACAAATGTGAGTACAATAATCAGAATTCTCAGAACTTCAGAGTTAGGCCTGTGCATTCGCAAGGTAGTAAGGCACAAGGGGGTATTAAGACTCCTGCATGTGCTAAGTGTGGTAGGAGCCACTCAGAGATGTGTCGGGATGACTCCACTAGTTGCTTTCCAGTATGGGCAGAATGGTCATTTTATGGGAGAGTGTCCTAAGAGTAGACGGAGTAATGGTAATTGGGGCAATAGAGCCTAGTCTTCTTCAGTTGCTCTACCAGATAGAGTTGCATCTAGCTGAGCTACTTCAAGGGCAGACGGAGAAGGAAACCGTCTTTATGCTATCGCTAGTCGTCGAGAGCAAGAGGATTCACCAAATGTTGTCACTGGTATGATCCAAGTCTACAATTTTGATGTTCTTCCTGAGCAACTTTTTGAGCCTTCAGTGTTTCTACCCGTGTTGGTGAGTCTATTCTAGCAGAGAGAGTCTATCGTGATTTCCCTATTTTCGTCAATCACAAGAGTACCATGGCTAATTTAGTTGAGTTAGACATGGTAGATTTTGATGTCATTCTAGGTATGGATTGGCTTCATGCCTGTTATGCATCAATAGATTGTAGAACTCGAGTAGTCAAGTTCCAATATCCAGTGAACCAGTTATAGAGTTGAAGAACAGTTCAACAGTGCCTAAGGGTCATTTTATTTCGTACCTTAAGGCGAGAAAGTTAGTTTCCAAGGGGTGTGTCTTTCACTTAGTCCGAGTTAATGACTCTAGTGTTGAGATACCTCATATTTAGTCAGTTTCAGTAGTAAGAGAGTTTCTAGAAGTCTTTCCTGATGATCTTCCCGGAGTCCCTTCTGAGAGAGAAATAGACTTCGGTATTGACATTCTTCCAGATACTCGTCCTATCTCTATTCCGCCATATAGCATGACACCAGTAGTTGAACAAGGTTACCATAAAAAATAAGTACCCTTTTCTGAGAATTGATGATCTTGTTGATCAGTTTCAGGGTGCTACTTGTTTCTCTAAGTTAGATCTCAGATCTAGATACCATGAGTTAAGAATGAGGGAATGTGATATTCCAAAGACAGCATTCAGGACCCGTTATGGTCATTATGAGTTTCTGGTCATGTCCTTTGGTTTGACCAATACGGCTGCAACATTTATGGACCTTATGAATAGAGTTTTCAAACCTTATTTAGATATATTTGTTGTCTTCTTCATTGATGACATTCTAATCTATTCTAGGAATGAGGAAGATCATGCTAGTCATCTCAAAATAGTTCTCCAGACTTTAAAAGATAGAGAGTTGTATGCCAAGTTCTCTAAGTGTGAGTTTTGGCTTGAGCCTGTGGCATTCTTTGGCCACATTGTGTCTGGAGAGGGAATTAAAGTTGATACTCAGAAGATAGAGGCAGTGCAGAATTGACCTAGACCCACATCTCCAACTGATATTAGGAGTTTCTTGGGGTTGGCTGGATATTATAGGAGGTTTGTTGAGGGATTTTTATCTATTTCATCCCTTTTGTCCAAGTTAACTCAGAAAACAGTGAAATTTCAATGGTCTGAAGCTTGTGAGAAAAGCTTTCAGGAATTGAAAAAGAGGTTGACTACTGCCCCAGTATTGACCTTACTAGAAGGTACGCAAGGCTTTGTCGTTGTTTATTGTGATGCGTCTAGAGTTTGTTTAGGTTGTGTATTAATGTAGAATGACAAAGTTATAGCTTATGCCTCCAGACAATTGAAAGTTCATGAGAGGAACTACCCAACCCATGATCTAGAGTTGGCTACCGTAGTATTTGCTTTGAAAATATGGTGCCATTATCTTTATGGTGTTCATGTGGATGTGTTCACCGATCACAAGAGTCTTCAATATGTATTTACTCAGAAAGAGCTTAATCACAGACAGAAGAGGTGGTTGGAATTACTCAAGGATTATGACATGAGTATTCTTTATCACCCAGGTAAGGCTAATGTTGTTGCTAATGCCTTGAGTAGGTTGTCTATGGGTAGTGCTGCCCATGCTGAGGAAGAAAAAATATAGTTAACAAAAGAGGTGCATAGACTTGCACGACTAGGAGTTCGACTAATGGATTCCACAGAAGAAGGAGTAGTGGTGATGAATGGGACTGAATCATAATTAGTGTCAGAAGTAAATGGAGAAGCAAGACCAAGATCCTTTATTGCTTGAATTAAAGGCAAGTGTTCATAAGCAAAAAGTGATGGCTTTTGAACAAGGGGGAGATAGTGTTTTGAGGTATTAAAGTGGATTGTGTGATTGATTTCAAGGGTAATTTAGATGATCACCTACCTCTCATTGAGTTGCTTACAACAATAGTTGCCATTCTAGCATCCAGATGGCTCTTTATGAAGCTCTTTATGGGAGAAGATGCAGATCTCCTATTGGATGGTTTAAAGTTGGTGAAGCTGGGTTAATAGGACCAGACTTAGTTCATCAAGCTATGGAGAAAGTGAAAGTTATTTAAGAGAGATTGAAAACAGCCCAGGGTCGTCAGAAATTCTACACTGATGTTAGGAGAAGGGAGTTAGAGTTTGAGGTAGATGATTGGGTATATCTTAAAGTTTCACCCATGAAGGGTGTTATGAGATTTGGTAAGAAGGGGAAACTTAGTCTCCGATATATTGGCCCTTATAGAATATCGAAAAGGGTTGGTAATGTAGCTCACGAGTTAAAGCTACCACAAGAGTTAGTCGCGGTTCATTCGGTATTTCACGTCTCCATGTTGAAGGAGTGCATGGATGATCCTTCATTGATCATACCAACTGACGATATTGGGATCAAAGATAACTTATCTTATGAGGAGATTCCTGTTCAGATTCTAGATCGCCAAGTTTGCAAGTTGAGGACTAGGGAAGTAGCATCAGTTAAAGTTCTTTGGAGGAATCAGTTTGTTGAGGAAGCCACTTGGGAAGCTGAGGAGGATATGAAGAGGAGATATCCACATCTCTTCGAATCCGAAGAAGTTCCAAATTAAGGTACTAATCCTTTTCTTGGCTTTTATTTATAAGATTAGCATGTTGTAATTGCATTGCTTATTGGGTGTTTGAGCTGAATGTTAAATGTTACACCCTTAGCCTACTAAGAGTAATCTCATTCGAGGACAAATGTTCCCAAGGGGGATATATTGTAACATCTCGCACATTGAAAGAACTATAAAAAGCTAGAATTAGAAAGAGTGATATTTGGAAATAATAAAAATCTGGAAAATTGGTTAAGTTAAGTTAAGTTTGAGTTTTTGGTCAACTTAAAATGACCATAACTTCTAGATCAGGATGAGTTAGGTGTGTTTCCAGATATCGTAGGAAATATCTTGGAATGATCTTTCCAACGCCGCCGAGTTTGCGCAATTTCGAGTTCGTATGAATGAGATATACCCAATGGAAGTTGGGTTGTTCGAATAAGGAAATTCCCATCCGGATTTTAGAAGGGTATTATGGTCTTTTCTATACCCCATGACTTAGTTTTGTTTTTGGTAATTAATTGGGGTCTAAACTGATAGGATTCAGTTTACGCTTTTACGATATTGAGTTAGGGTTTTAGAAAAGAGAAAAGAAGAAGAGAAAGGAGGAGAAGGAGCAAGAATCGTCAAGTTCTTCAAGAATCGTTTGTGGATTTCGTCAAGGGGTGATCCCTATGAGGTATGTGAGTTCACATAGCGTTGGGTTTGTTCACCCATGCGCCAACACATGTTTTATTCAGTGTAATTTCGTCTTAAAAGATTGAGAATTTAATGTTCTTGAGTTGTATTCTTGAATTGTTTTGTTCTTGAATTTGGGATGAGATTGAGGAGTTCTTGAGAGTGTAAGATTGATTATTAGAGTTGCTTTGAGTTAGATTCATCTATATATGTTGTGGGTACCTAAATCTAAAGAGATATGGAGAAAAAGAATCGAAATTAGGCAAATTGGGGCTAGAAAACGAAGAAGGAACAAGTCGGGCAAATCTGGGTATCAGGTTCGCGTCGCGGACTTGTTCCTCAGATTTGAAAATTTCTTCTCGCGTGACGGAGCGGTCACGGACCGTTCTGCCTCAAAAGTTATTTTCACGACCAAAATTAAAATACATCTCTGCGTCGCGGACCAGTTTTGAGGCAATGATTTCTTGATCTTTTCTCATGTTTAGCTATCTAAAATCATTCCTAAACATCATGAGATCTTTCCTTTCACAAATCACAATCCTTGAATCCATAATTCAATTTAAGGAAAGTTAAGAGTCAAGTCAAGAGAAGTTAAAAGTAGAGTCAAGAGAAGTTAAGAATCAAGTTAAGAGAAGTTCATAGAGTCTTCCAAAAGTCTTTTACAAATTATTTAACTTTGTTTTAAGACTTGAGTTTTGAGTTCAGTAAAGAGTAAAGTTGAAGTTCATTTCTTCAAAAGTATATGGGGACTATGTATTCCCAAAGAGTTTAAAATGTTTTCAGATTTAAACAAGTAAGGAAACTGAGATTTCCAAGATAGCCTTTGAGCTAAGTTTTGAGCAATTATCTCAAACCACAGAAAAAAGTTATGTTTTTAAAACATAAAGAGCTAGTATATTTTGGGAGTAGTATTGAACACCGATTTGGGGGAGAGTTCAGAGAACTCTGAGCCGCCATAAACCATGTAGCCACTATGGGTAGAAAAGGGTCATACTTTTTAGATGATTCCTTTAGTGCTTTTTAGCATAGACTAGTGGATCTACTTAGTAGTTCTGGTTCTATACCCCCGGCAAGGTATAGGACGGCCTTGGCAGCGTGAGGCAAAATGTTGTATCATCACGATAGCTCTTAAGTGATGGTTGTCGGTTAGAGAAACTCCTACATCAGTACTTTGTATTTTTATGTACATAAGAAATATTTGTATTTCATATACAAACAGAGTTCATATTGAATCTTTGCATACATACAAAGTTATTATTGTATTTCTAAATACACAGAGTTGAAAACCATATTTTAAAGCTTTTCTTTGTACTGCATTTATATACACTATTTTATATTGAAATCAGTTGAGTTGAGTTGAGCCAGGTAAGTTCTTCAGTTCCTTTCAAGCTTATGTCTTGTTTTAGAATTCCCTTCGCATACTCGTACATTCAATGTACTGATGCCATTTGGCCTGCATCTTATTATGATGCAGACACAGGTAGCCAACATCAGCATCCAGCGCATCGTTGATCCAGTTGAGCGCTCAGAGTCAGTTGGTGAGCCTCCTTGCTTTCCGGAGGATCCCTTTGGTTATGTTTTGTTTTATTGCTTGCTTATTTCAGTTGTTAGGATGATCGGGGGTCTTGTCCCGACATCCCTAAGAGTTTAGAGGCTTCATAGACAGATTAGTTGATGTTAGTTCATGAGTCTTTACTTTTTCTTTTCAGTTAAGTTGAGACTTGGGTTGCCACTTTGACAGTGAATGTTATTTATTACATTCTTAGTTATTCATTGAGCAGTTCAGTGTACTATTTTAAAAGTATTTATCTTGAGTAAAGTCTTCCGCTGAGTAAGAAAGCTAGGCCATGGGTTCGCTTGGGGCTAACAATGGTTCTCGAGTGGTGGCCACGTCTAGGGTGTAGGCTCGGGGAGTGACACGTTTGAGCACTTTGGGGTGATTAAGTAGGAAAATGTTGAATTGGCTTCCGAAGAAAAGTTTTCTATCACCCAAAGCATCCTCAACAAGGTCTCCTGAAACAACGGAGCTCCAAACTTGGGAGAATCCTGGTCCTCAGTAACCTCAACATGTGGTTCAGGAGAAGCCTCTCTAGCCCTGCCTCTAGTTGGCGCCACTTCACAGGCACAACCTCTACCTGGTGCTACTCCACGAGCACGACCTCTAGCTCGGGCCCTACCACTACCCTAGCTGAGGTCTTAACGACAACCTCGGGGACTGCCTCTCCCCTACCACGGGAAACAGAAGCTCCGGTCCTTAGCATCTGCCAAAACAATACGCAAGAACTCAGCACTAGCGAAGGTAACCACGCACAATAAGAAAATACGAATAAAAGGAAGTTTGCTAACAATCTTTGTTGCCTCTATAAGTACAAACGTCTCTGTATCGATCCTCAAGACTCTACTTAGACTTTTCTTGTACAAACGTGAGACCTGTGAACCTGGTGCTCTGATACCATTTGTCACGATCCAAAAATGGACGTGATGACACTTGTCTATTTCACCAAGACAAGTCTACCTCAACCCAACGAAAATGAAAGAAAAGAGGAAAAATAACAAAACAGAACAAGACAAGGGTGGAAAACTCATTCATTCTACAATACCCTAAAACCTGGTTGTCACGTGTACAAGCCACTAATGAAAATACATAATTCAAAAAATAAATACAAATCTCAGTCTTTGTTTCTCAAGTAGAACAAAGCTTAAAGAAAAAGGGAAAGAGGGTCCACCAGGATGACAAACAGCTACCTCTCAAATCCTTCACGAGCCTCGACTGTTAAGGAGAAGAAGATCACATGGGTCCGGTCTCGAAACCTACACTAGCAAGGGTCGAGTACCAACAACACAGTACCCAGCAAGCAAACTACTAAAAAAAACAACTAGCTAGAAAACAAATTCCCTTGACTCTTTAACCGAACCTCCTCAAACTACAACCTACACTAGAAATCAACCCAACCTAGCAATTCTACAATACACGGCCCACAAGGCCCAATATTCACAGTCTAATAGCCACAATTCAACAATTATATGAATCAATTAAGTCAACCTTAAAGTCAAGTGGTTTAGTCACACACGACAAGTACATCAATTTCAAGTATCAAGCAGTTCACTCATAAGCATCAAGGTATAAAGTCACATGATCAAATAACTATCCGGAACCATTTCCCATTGGCTTTATGACCTTTGCCGAAAATGACCTCGACATATTAACACTCACCATAAATGACCTCAGCCTAATCTCACTAGCCGGTAAAGACCTCAGCATAATAACACTCACCGACAAAGACCTCGGCTTTATAATCATCATATGTCTCATCACGGTGTTCAATACAAGCAATATCACACCACATAAAAGAGACAAAAAATTACTCAATTCAAGTCCACATTCATGCTTTTAAGCATTTGATCATTCAATCAACAAGAGTCACAATAAGGCAATTCACATCATCATGATCAACACATAGCCCTTTTCAGTTCAACCCCTTATTATTCATTTAGATATAACAAGCGGACAATTTAACCCTCCTTCTTATCCCTATTACTCCCAACACACAAGTAACAAAGGAAGCATACAAATTCAACTAGAATACAAGGTTTAGGAAGACACTTGCCTTAAATCAATAAACAATTACTCCAAGAGTTGAGTCTTCCCATTCCGAATCACTTCCAAAGCCAAACAATCTAAAATAATCAAGTATTCACAATCACCCATCTGAAACAACACTTCCCACATAAATTATGTAAAGAAATGGGTCAATCAACTCAAAACCCAATATCAAAATGGAGGTTTGAATCCTTAAAGCAATACTTGAAAATGATGTTTATGGCTTTATGAATTTATTAGTGAAAATTATTTCGAAAAAGGTATCAAAACCACTTCAAAATCACCATTTTACTAAATTCTTGGGTTCTTGAAAAACCTTGCCATTGACACACAAAAATCTCACATTTTGATGTTAAAACTCATAATTAATCAATGGAAAATGAAGGTTTAGGATCAAGAAAACTTACCCAACTAATCTAGCACAAAAAATCCTTCCAAAAATTTCCACCAAGGGTCCCCAAAGCTCAAAATTGGAAAAATGACCTTAAACCCCATAATGGTAAACCAAAAACCCTCCCAGGTTTCGAAAAAAGTGACCTGGGGTTCGCTTTAGCTAGCCCCGCTAAAATCTCAGGCATCGCAGAAGGGAATGAGCCTTCTCTTCTGCAAAGCTTGCAATCGCAAACAGGCCATTCACAATTGTGAATGTCAAGGGAAATTGACCCTTCGTGAAAGCGAACAACACCTTGCAAAAGCGAGACTTTGAAAAGCATGCTCCTCCTCGCGATCGCGAGAGACACTAGATTCAGGGACTAGAAAAATCAGGCAACTCTCAAAACCACAAAAGGACCCTCAAGATTCATTTAAAACCATGTACACACAAACCACATATGCATATCAATTATACTTGACGTTTCGGACTCAATGGAACCGTCAAAATACAAATCTGAGGTCTTACGCGAATCCATGAAAACCACAAGAAACTAGCTCACACCTATAAAGGCTATAACAATCTCGGGACCTCTCAAAAATCAACCAAGGCCTCACCTAGGCCTAAAATCATCCCCCAAATCCAACAGAACTCTCTGAGTCCCGATCGAGCATCCGAACCCCGAATGTTGACCAAAGTCAACCCAAAGGCTAATTTTTCACAATTTCACAACTTAGGACCTCAAATACGCAAAAGACTCAAAATCTGAAACCGACAACTCTCGCGAATCAGATTTCACATTTTGGGACTAATGGAATCAACAAAATTCTATTTCGAAACTCGAAACTGCAAAAGACCCCAAAAACTACTTTCTTAACAACTTTGCCTTTAAAACTCATAAACTTACCAAATTCTCAACTTCTAATGGGAGGGGCAAAATGGTAATTTTAAGAAACTTTCTAAAAATGATTGTCCGGATCATTACAAAAAATAAATAAAAATAATATATATTAGGCCCCGATGTTGTGTATCTAGTATATATAGTCATGAAAAATCCAAAGTCAGTTTGCTTTATCAGAAATTAGTAATGTTTTCCACCAAAATACACACCTTGACACAAGAAAGAAAATCTTATTTCCTTTATTCTTTTTTGGGCAAATTACATAAATCACGTACTTTTAAGGCAAAATTACAATTTATCCCCTAAAAGTTTATAATTACAGAAATCCCTCATTTTCGCGCATCAGATTAGTATATCAGCGCTTATATTATTGTATCTCGCGCATCAGATTAATGTATCAGCGCTTATATTATTGTATCTCGCGCATGTATCAACACTTATATAGCTCTGATACATTAATCTGATGCGCGATATACAATAATATAAGCGCTGATACATTAATCTGATCCGCGAGATACAATAATATAAACACTGATACACTAATCTGATGCGCGAAAATGAGGAATTTTTTAGATTTATAAAACTTATAGGGGATAATGGTAATAAGTAAACTAAAAGGTGAGATTTCTATAATTTTTCCTTTTTTTTATCCTTTTCTTTGATGAATTAAACTGATTTTGAATCTCTTTGCATAGATGATTACGTTTTCATATTTTTCTAAGTGAGTCCTTTTTATTACTTTAGTGGTTCCAAAATTATTTGATTAGTTTCTTTTTGTTGATATTAAGTAAAAACAAAATTATCCCTATAAAAATAAAGAATTCTCTTTAGATCGCATAAAAAAGAAGAAGAATAAAATTCAACTATAATCTTGTGATTAATAAACCTGTTTATGCATGATTTGTTTTTTTAATCCCTTAACCATAGATGAAGGTCCAAACAGTAACATGGATATCTTGAAGGTGTACCAGTAAAATATATTTGGTCTTAGTTCTTGTACTAGTGTACTTGTCTGCGCTTAGCGTGATTAAAATAAAAGATTAAATATATTCTGAAATAATTAGTGTCCTTACTTGACAAATATTATAATAATAAATAATGTAATAAAAGAGAGGAAAATTAAGTTACCATTCTAATATGACCTATTTAAAGAAATGCTAAAAAAATTATGCTACAAATCGCTGATAAAAAAGAAGATTGAAACATAAAAGTTGATATGAAAAACTTCAACTAATTGATAATCCAATCATCATAGTTTCATACTAATTAAATTCAATGATTTATCACAATTTTATTAGTTCAGTCAGCAATCTAGTCCATCATAAATTACTCTTCCTTTCGCATATTAGTTGATCACTATACTAAAAATAGTTGTCATATATTAGTTGATCACCTTACTATCAAGAAAACATTAATTGATTCTTTTCCCAAATTACCTTGCAATTCATTTTTTAAAAGTGTTCACCCTTGTTTGTATGAAGTTTCAAAAAAGTTTTTAAGGGGTGAATTGATAAAACTATCCACTTATTTATGATTTCTTAATATATGCACGTAAAAAGAAAAGTTACCAACTAATATGGGACGGAGAGTACATGATTTTTTATTTGTATAAATGACTATATAATAAAAATAAATAAATAAAGATATATGATTTCCTAATATTTGCACGTAAAAGAAAAGTGATTAACTAATATGGGACATACGGAGTATATGGTTTTCTTTTGTATAAATGACTACTAGTATACGTGCCCGCGCGTTGCGCGGATGATTTAAAATGTAATAATTTTATAATTAAAAATAATTAATAAAATATATTATGCACTTAATAATATATTTAATTTGTTATAATAATAATATAATAATAATAATGATACAAATCATTAACTTATTTATTTGAGCACATTGAATTAATATTATTAGTACACAATTTATTTTAACTATAATTATATCAGCTACGCTTTTAGTTTTATAATATATCAGGTTAAATTCTTTGTAAGGATACTATTAATTTTATGATCATCTTATCTTTGATCAAAAATCAAATACTTCAAATATTTTTATTTGTTTGTACTTTATTCTTTTCATATCGTTTGAATAAAAAATTATGTTAGTAATTTATTAATTCTAACATTCCATAAGAAATATTTGATATCATAAGATTAGATGGTATGTTGATACATTTTCTATATATATGTTATTCAAAATCAAAAGATTTTAGAAAATATTTTTTTCCGTATTAAATTTGTGCTACAATATGATAGAAAATTGGTTTAAGGTAAAAATAATCTTAATAAATACAACTCAGTGAAAGTTAAAAAAATGTTTTTTTAAAGAAGTAACCGAATATAGAGGCAAAACTGACATATTGTTGAGATTGTCAGTTTTTACAAAAATTAATTTTAAATAAATTAAAAAGAAACAATAGTTGAGGTAATTTTAAAAATAGTTTTTTCTTTTGGATATTTGTAAATAATCCAAATGGCTGATTATTATTTTTAATGTTTTATATATTTTATCTTTTATTTATTTATGTTTATTTTTATTATATTTGTCATTGTTTTTATTAACCAAAAATTTAAAAGTTAACAACATTAATATCTTTATTTTGAGTTGATATTATTTCAAATTGTGTGTGTAGTTATCTCCTAGATAAATTTGATGAAGATATGGTTATTATAACATGAAATTGTTTAAATTATTTTATTAAATTAGGATTTAATTGTTAGTTTTTTATTTTAAAAAAGAAATTAAAATGCTCAACTTTCACAGTTAATAGGATTCCATAATTCATGGCTAGTTGGTGAAAGTCTTTATGTCGTATTTTATTTTAATTGAAAATAATTTTCAAAATTATCTCCTAGCCAAATTTGATGAAAGTATGGTTGTAACTACTTGGAACAACTCTTTTTTTTTTTAAAAAAGATGAATTAAATTGCTAATATTTTTAGAATATAAAATAAATTTAAAACTATCAATTTTCACAGTAGGGTTCCATAATTTGTGGGTAGTTGGTGAAAGTCTTTACTTATCATTTTTTTCATTTAAATTAATTTTCAAACTTATCACCTATCTAACAACACAAATTTAAAACATATTTTTAAAAAAAATTAAACACAAAATTATAACGTATTTTTTGAAAATTTAAAATGCCCAATTTTCACATTAATGGGATCCATAATTCATGGATAGCTAGTGAAAGTCTTTACTTAGCTTTTATTTTAATTTAAGTTAATTTTCATTCTTATATCCTAGCTATATTTGATGAAAATATGATTACAATTACATGGAATTGTTTATTTCTTGATTATTATTTAAAATAACGAATTTAAATTTTTGAATGTTTAAAAATTAAAAAGAAATACATTTATTTTTTAATTTGTTTTAAAAAATATGTAATTTTTCGTAAATATTCCTCTTTCTTTAGATCTTTTAAAATTTTCCAAAATAAAATATTTTTCCATAACTTAATGTAATTTTTAGAACTCAGAAACAAATCTTACACATTTAATACAAACTAACAAACAACGTTAAAAAAAAAATCACATAAGAAAACCTATATTACCCACATAAAACTTTTGTGGGTAATAAATCTTACATTCTCTTTACATATTATAAAGAAAAGAAAGTTTATGCAAATTATATATTATAAGATTTACAAATTATCACTTATATTTATGTTTTACTTTATGAATTTTCAACATATATAACATTGATATATTTACCTGGACATTTAAAAAAGAATGAAGTGTGATGGTCCGACAAATACAAATCATCACATTATGGTGATGAAATGAAACTATCAATGTTTATTCCTTTACCATTGCCAGTATAATCTTGAAATGATCCAAAGTGAAAAATGATGATATACTTTGCTATATTTCTTTTATCATTTCAGTCATTGTATGTTCCTTCTTGATCTTCTTTTTCTTCTTCTTGATCTCCTTTGTCATCTTAATATTTCTTTTGTTGTCCACTTTAATCTTCATTGTTGTAATATCGATATCATCAACGTCGTCGTCATTATCACTGTAGTCGTCGTTGTTGAAATCGTTGTCATATTAATGTTTTCAACATCATCCGATAAATAAATAAATTGCAAGCAGATATATGTCAACTTTCATTTATATTAATATAGAGAGATATTACTATTATTTTCATTTATATGTAAATTAAATATAGTTAAATGTATTTATTAACATCTGAAAAGATAAATTTGTGAAATAGTAAAAGTTTATTTAGAATTCTATAAATATGAGTTTCTTGTTTTAATTAAGTTAATAATTTTTTTCTTCAAATTCAAATACTTCTAATCTTTCAATTCAAAATTTTCATTATAGTTTCATCATTAACTACATGTTAAAAAAATAAGATTAAAAAATTATAAATATGAAATATGCAGTAAAAAAAGAATCATAAGTTATATGTAAATACATCAACACAGTTTGATTTTGAAACAAAACATAAGATGAAAAAAATTAAAATATTACATACTTGGCATAGTTATCAAATATAGTCTTAAAAGTGTTTCTCCTTCTACACCTACATATATTCATCACATAAATGACTTGATCCTAACTTCATCAATTGATCATCTTCAACATCCAGAACTTCCAAAATAAAGTACAATTATTGATAATGTAAACCACGTAAAACAGAAGAAAAAGATAATAATAATAATAATAATAATAATAAAAATTACCTTTCCATGAATGGTAAGGATTATTATTGTTTTGAATTTCCTTTATTGATATGCATTTTTTTTCCTGGAAAAACTAAAGAAAGGACTAACGTATTTAAATTTAGTGAGTTAATACGGTTGAGTTTTTTTGGGAAGGAAGTTAAGTAAGTGGGTGAGGAATTTTAAGGATAATTATTTATAGTTGAATTTTATTTTTATTATTTTTAAAAAACAAAAAAAAAAATTAAAAAAGAATAGATAATTAGATAGGTTTAGATTTTTTTACAATTGTGTATATCGCTTAAATATGCTTTAGTGTTATTTAAACGGTAAGTTGCAAAATGTATGTTTTTTTAAAATTGTTTTATATTGTTATTTATTTTTTAAAGTTGAATTTAAACATTAAGTTCCAAAATAAATTTTTTTAAAAAGTGGTTTTATATTGTTATTTGTTTTTAAAATTGAATTTAAATGTTAAGTTTCAAAACGGTTTTTTTTTTTTAAATGTTTTATATTGTTCTTTGTTTTTAATATTGAATTTATTATTTAAATTAACTAAAAATATCAGTTTTAAAACTAAAATTTAAGAATTATTGTGGTAATGACACATGACATTTTTTTCTCTCCTATTATATATAGATAGATATATAGATAGATTATATATAGATAGATTATTATTATTATTATTATTAAATTGTACTTCAATTTTAAAATTGTATTTCAGAAAGAAAAAATTAAAATTCTAATTTAAAAACAGTTTTCGTGGAAACTGATTCCTTTAAAATCCAAATTAAAAACAGTAACATTTATTTCTTTTTGGTTAATTTAAGATAGATAGTTAAAATATTTTTAATTAATTTTTTGAATTTTAAAATTGTTAAATTTTTTGTGATGTTGACATGTGTCATTCTAATTCTAATTATTGACATGTGTCTATATTTATTTATTTAATTATTGATTATTAAGTATTTAAAATTCTGAAATTTTTGTGGTGTTGACATGTGTCATTTTTTCTTCTCCTTTTATATATAGATAGATAGATAATAAAAATGAATAAATAAAGATATATGATTTCTTGTTTATGATTTCTTAATATATTCGCTTAAAAATAAAAGTGACCAACTATTATGTGACGGAGGGAGTACATGATTTTCTTATTGTATAAATGATTATATAATAAAAATAAATAAATAAAGATATATCTGCGGTAAATCATGATGAGTATTACATTCATAATTATAATTAAGAAAATAAAATTAGAAAAATACTCTTCAAAATTGGTAAAAAATAATAATATTTATTTTCCACAAATTTTGAAGATCCATTAATACCATTGATTTAATCTTAATTTTATATTATTCAAAATATCAAAATTGTTGAACATGAATTTAATATGCTTATTTAGCCTGATAAATAGTAGTCTTTTGAAAAAAATATTTTGGCCTTAAAACATTCCAAACTATTTTTCAATTAAATAAATATGTCTTATGATTCACATACATAAAAGAAAAGGTAAAAGAATTTCTATTTTTTTAAAAGAAAAATTGAATTTTGTTTTCATTGCCACGGTAGCCTCCGCATATTTAAATATCAATAATATAAGATTCATTTATTTTATCTCCAAAGAGAGTAGCCTCCTATATTCAAATATTTTAAATATAAAAATTATAAGATGATATTAATGTGTATCTAAATTTGTAGGAAACATTTTTCTTACCAAATTTGAAAAGTACTTTTCAAAACTTATTTACTTAATTAATTATGATTATGATTTTATTTATTTAATATAATCTTTATTTTTAAAATTTAAATAGGACATATAACTCTTATCTAAACGTATGCTTGACAAATAGAGAGAAATGATAATAGATTGGGGAACCGAATCCTATTCAAACATATTTACTCGTTAGTCAATATATTAGAAAAGAAAGGTCAATAGTTAACATATTAAACATATAAATAAAACAGAAAAAAAGGGAAGAGATAGAACACATTAAGGACGTCATTGTTAATTTTTTTGTTAATGTCTACTCAGGGTTGCAAAGGTAATGGAGGTGTGTGGATATCATTTTTAAAAATGATTGACATTACAATATCAACAATTTAGTAATCAACTACCTTCACAATACTAAAATATTATGTATTTTGTATAAGGGAAAAATACTCTATGCATGAATTAACATATGTTTCACATGAACTAAAATGTTACATTTACTTGAAGGCAAAAACTTATAAGCAAACATGAAAAGATGAGGTGTACTGGAAGAGACTGTTACTCCCTTAATCAGATGTCTTGTCGAATTTTGAGTATGAAAAAACGCCTTAGTAGGAGCCTTACGCGTTGTGAGTCCATAAATAATCAGGCTGCAATGTGGATAACAAATATAGTATAGAAAACCAAAAAATATATAAATAACCAAAGTTCATATGTTGTTCTCACCTTCACAATATTCCATAAAAGTTGATATAATTTTCATGAGAAGATCTTTTCAAATCATTTTGAACTTCCTGCCAAATTACACAATATGAAAGTTAGACATCTTTTCTATTAACTATTAAAATAGTATTAGCAAATTATTAAATCAAATCCAAAGAAATTTATAAAGAAAATGAAAAGATTAAAGGAAAATTAAATAGTGAAGTATGAATTTATAGGACCTTAATATTTTGGATGTTTAAAAGCATTAAATCTGAATTTAGAATTGTATACAATGTCTTCAATTATTATTGCCTTGATTTGAGGAAACGGTTAAGGGCTACTAACTACAATTAAGAATTGAAATTTTAAACGGTATCTTTCTCTTTCTTAAACTTTAATTAATTAAAACCCATTAATTATTATTATAGCCTTAAATTGAGGAAATTAAACCGTAACTAATTTGAATCAATTTGCGTATGAAAATAGGGAAAAAAATCCTCCAAAATAGATAAATAAGTTTCTTGATCATTGGGGCATGCCACATCAGCAAGCTGAAGATCCAATTTTTTTTATATATATATATATATATATTAGTACTAAAAACACACAAATTTCCAATGGAAAATTTCGAAGGATATGGACTATCGGAAATCTCATATTTGTGACGAACCTTTATGCAAATCCCCCGTAGTAGGCTTCTTCATTTGAGCCACCAATAGTTCATATGATTCAAGTAGACCATATTCACTAGTGATTTGGCCTATTTTATTCATTCAAAAATAGCAGCGCATTTTGACAAACTAATATAACACAAGACTTCAAAGCTAATTTCAAAGTTAGGTAATAAAAACATCGTACATGATATAAAGATACTTGTATATATGTATATATATATATATATATATATATATGTATGTTTGGAATAAATTTTAAAGTGACAGAAAATAAATTACAATCACTATAAATTATGAAGAAACATGAATTTTATTGATGAACATTGCAGGTACAATTCTGTTGATCCCTTGATTCTTCTCTCATAAGATATTTATTCATAATTTGAGGGACATTTGTGGCGTATTTCTCGAGTTAGGATGATTTGGCCTTGATCTACATAATTTGAGGGCCATTAGTGGCGTATTTCTCAAACTAGGATAATTTGGACTTGATCTACATAATTTGAGGGTCGTTATTGGCGTATTTCTCAAACTAGGATGGTTTGGACTTTGATATTCATAATTCAAAGGTCGTTAGTGGCGTATTTCTCGAATTAAGATGATTTGGATTTGATCTCTTTATGAATATTCCATGAGTTTGTGGAATATTTGAGATCTCTTTATGGAATTTTCAAGATGCCTTTTCAAAGGAATATAGTACCCTTTATAGAGGGGTACTGAACTAGGGTTTAGGGTTGAGTTGCCTCCTAGACTTCTAATTGGAATTGAACACACCTTGTAGAGTCCAACTCGAATTGAACACGTCTTGTAAAGTCCCAAAACAAAATTTCAATGTCTACAATATATATAAGCCAACAACAAAATTTCAATGTCGCAAATCCGTCGCTAATCCGATTTAGCGACAGAATAACATAGATTAGCGACGAATTTCGTCAGTCACTAAATGCTGATTTTTTTGTAGTGGGACTAACACTGCAGTACTTAATTGTACAATATGTTATGTGAGTTGTACTAAATATATTTTATCCACATTTATGTTTATTTTACCTTATCAATATTTAGAAATCAATTCTTATAGTGTTAGGAGAACCATATTTATAGAAAAGGGATTTAAATATCATCTTTATTTCTCCAAATTATTTCTTGAATGAGTGTCAACTGTCACATGTCTAATATAAAAAGGGATTTAAATATCATCTTTATTTCTCCAAATTATTTCTTGAATGAGTGTCAACTGTCACATGTCTAATATAAAAAGGGATTTAAATATCATCTTTATTTCTCCAAATTATTTCTTGAATGAGTGTCAACTGTCACATGTCTAATATAAAAAGGGATTTAAATATCATCTTTATTTCTCCAAATTATTTCTTGAATGAGTGTCAACTGTCACATGTCTAATATAAAAAGGGATTTAAATATCATCTTTATTTCTCCAAATTATTTCTTGAATGAGTGTCAACTGTCACATGTCTAATATAAAAAGGGATTTAAATATCATCTTTATTTCTCCAAATTATTTCTTGAATGAGTGTCAACTGTCACATGTCTAATATAAAAAGGGATTTAAATATCATCTTTATTTCTCCAAATTATTTCTTGAATGAGTGTCAACTGTCACATGTCTAATATAAAA